>APFE031320412.1:17334-44973 GCA_000404065.3 Pinus taeda | reverse complement strand
TTTCTCTAAGTTTAGACTTAGGGACTCCATTAAAAATATTAATTATTTTAATATCTCCTAAACTGTTTAGAATCTGCCCAAACCCTTTCTGGGTATTAGAGATCTCATGCGCTCCAACCTCTCCACCAAATTTCGTGGCTAGAGCACATCCGATGCTACCACAAATCAACGCTCCCTCTTAGCGTGGACTGTGCTCTAACATTACTCCTCACTGAGTATTACTCTGATCATCTGACATCGGTCCCTGTGCTGATGCTAGGCCTGCTGCCCACCATCCTTTGCACTGCTGTATCCTGTACTGTTGCCATGGTTTTGCCACTGCCACTGCTGCTTCTGTACGACAACTCCCTCTGAATTCGTGCTGCTGACCATGGCTCTGCGACTGCCACTGCTGCATCTGCACTGCATCTCCTCTCATCAT
The DNA here is from genome assembly GCA_000404065.3 of Pinus taeda. Lineage (NCBI taxonomy): Eukaryota > Viridiplantae > Streptophyta > Pinopsida > Pinales > Pinaceae > Pinus > Pinus taeda. Next base: position 44,552 of record APFE031320412.1, on the reverse strand, counting down.
GCTGCATCATGCTACCCACTGCTGCACTACAACTCAGTTACTGAGAAGTAAGTAACTGATCTCCCAACTCTGACCTCTCAGTTGGGCTAGAGACCCTCTTAATGTTGAAGCTCCCTTTCTCGCTGACAAGTGCTCCTTCTCTGACCTTTGTGCTGCTGCAACAACTCCCTGCATCTTCCACTGTTGCACACCTCTCTGTGCCATCCTGCATTGGTGCAACACTCCCGTGCCTCTCGCACTGCTGCAGCCTGCTAGCCTTGCATTGTTTAGTGACTCCTGCACTATAGCTCTCTTTGCCGCTTCATCCGCATCCGTCTCTACCCACATCCGCCAGTCCTGCTACTCCCCTTTGGCGCTTCCGTAGCAAGGTCTAATCCAAGAGGCTAGGTACCTCGAGGATCTTGCCCCTCATCACCTGTAGTCTGCCTGACTACAACTCAATGTCTCCCCACTTTTGCTCAAGTGGTGCGTGTGCACTCATGGCATAGTCATCGTCTGTCTCCACTTCCTTCTCTGCCCTTACTAGTGTTGCCTTAGTCTCGGAAGACTCTCCCGTACTCTTCTTCCTTGGACACTGGGTCGCATAATGACCCAGCTCCCCACAATGGAAGCACTTGATCTTGGAGAGATCCTTCTTCCGTTTTTCTTGCTTTCCCTCAGATGCTAGGGCAACATCTTCCTCCTCCTCCTTTTTGTCTCTGATCCCCTTACTGCTGCTTCCCGCCTTGGTTTGTTGTCTGATCTCTTCTTAGCGAAGAGCCGCCCACATCTCCTCCCAAGGTGGAAGGGTCCCTCTGCCCAGTATACTCTGGACAAATACCTCCCAGTCTTCCGAGATTGCATTCAGGGATGTCCTCACCATCAATTCCTGATCCGACGTGGCTCCTATGGAAGTCAACTGATCTCAGATCTCATTCAGTCCTCCGAGGAAGGTGTCAATTGGTTCTCCCTTCTTCATCTGATATGACCTCATCTGATTTTCTAGTAACATTCTTCTCTACACAGAAGTATGTTGGTACAATTTCTTTAGGGCCTTACACATCTCGTTTGCTGTTTCCTTCATGTGTGGTACTACATGGTCCTTGACCCCGTCAAGGATGATGCTCTTGGCCCTCACCATTGCCTCCTCGTACTTGTCGTTATCAGCTGGGTCAACTGGGATCGCTATCGTCCTCAAGACGAAGTGCTTGACATGATTTCTATCAAGTACAGATAAGATTCTTGCCTTCCAGATTGTGAAGTTTGAGGCTTTGTCCAGTCTGTTCTCGTCTCTTACTCCGTGTAGTGCCATGCTGCTCTTCTACTTCCCTCCTGGAAGTTATCGATGTGACTCCCTCTGAGCCTTGATTTCCCTCCTGGAAACCCTTCTGCCGATGTCGAGATGCCCCCTACTTTGATCATTTGTGTAACTGCACCATTGATCTAGATTTCTCGGCTAGAAACCCTCAGTAGCAACTCCCTCTTCCTTGGCCTTGCCCTGTCAGGTACTGTTCTGACTACAGTACCCAACCAGCTCCACTCTGCAACTTTCCCACAGCCTCCTAAACCCTAGCAACCTGAAGGTGAGAGCTCCTAGGCTCTGCGCAATCCCAGCACCAGCAACTTGGCCTCCTCAGCCAACTATGTCACAACCCTCTGGCCCTCTGCGTGAGCCTCCCTTTGCCTCCCTTGGCCTCTGCGCTGCGTCACCCTTCCCTTGTTGCTACTTTGCTAGGAACAACTTTTGTCACTCGGGACAACTGTTTTCTACTGCTATTGCTCTGCTTGGCTAATGTCCTCAGTTCTCCTGCGATCTGCAACCACGCTCTGATACCATGTTGAAGTTTCTAAGTCTACCAGTTAGAAACCCTCCATGCACTTTACTGATTTATTCCTACCTACTTGTTTCGTTACTTAACAAGTTATTTACAATGTAAATATTGAAAATAAACACTAGTGCATGCTCAACATATTACAGATCATCAATTGAAGAAAACAAAAATAAGCACACAAAATGACACCGTTATTTTTGGACCAATGTCCTAGAAAAAACCCAATGCAGGAAAACCGGTGCAGCTTATCTGAGGGTTTTCTTATTAAGCAATTTCAGAGTACATTTGGTTGCCAAATACGACCTACCCAACAGAGAATGCCCTTGGCAGTAGTACTTCTCAGCGTGAGACAAATGTCCCCGCTGAAACCCCGGATAAGCCCTCTAGTAGCTCCTCAGCTCCAATTTGCCCCAGAAACCCCAGCGTTTGCCTTTTTGGACTGCGTCAGGCTCTCTCTGCCCAACGTTGGCCCTGCATCACCCTGAATAGGCCTGTGTCAACGTCAGGAGGCCCTGCGTAATCCTTCTGGCCCTCTGCGTCAGCAACGGTGGCATCTTTGAAGCATTGCGCAATTCCTGGCGGCCTCTGCGTGAGCCCTGGCTGGTTCTGCGTCACTCTCTTTGGCTCCTGCGCTGATCTCCCGTCACTATCTCTGCCTCTCTGCGTCTCTGTACTCACTGCCCCTCAACTGCACTCCGATCACTGATTGTATCTCTCTTAGCAAACCCTGCTATAGATAATAGAATGATTAATCATCTGGTGTATTCTCCAAGTGACCCTCAAGCCTCCTCTTATACTTTTCTCGTTGACATATCAACGATCCAGATTAAGTCCCTAATCAACGACTAAGATTAGATCTGGCTTGATCCATGGCGTTTGGACCATTCTAACACATTTTTATATTAATCCACCTTAATATTTTAATTTCCCTAAGTTTAGACTTAGGGACTCCATTAAAAATATTAATTATTTTAATATCTCCTAAACTGTTTAGAATTTGCCCAAACCCTTTCTAGGTATTGGAGATCTCATGTGAGCCAACCTCCACCAAATTTGGTGGCTCGAGCACATCCAGTGCTACGACAAATCAACATCCTACACTTTTCAGAGAGAGGAATCCAAGAAAATTATCAACTGTCATAAATAAGATGATCCATGTGGAGTTTGGCCCTAGTTGCCAATTTTAACAGGGTCCCATTAAAAATAATTAATTATTTTAATAAAACTGTCTCCGGATGGAATTTCCCAAAACGATTCCTGGGTATTGGAGAATGCATGTGTCTAAGCCTCCTTACAAATTTTGAGACTTAGAGCACATCCGATGCTACCAGAGATTAACACTCCCTCTTAGCGAGGAATGTACTCTAGCAATGCACCTTGCTGAAGCATTACTCTGTCCTGTAACATCTCCTTCTACGCTGTTGATGTCTGACATCCTGTCCATCAACTACTGTGCAAATGCTGCATTTGTACTGCTATTGACCCTGCCACCGTCAACACTGCATTCGTACCGTAACTCCCTCTCAATTTTGCATCTGTGTTGTTGCTGGCATTGCCATTGCCAATACTGCATATGCACTGCAACCTTCTTAAACTACTGCTGCCACTGCTACTGCAACTGCATCAACAATGGAAAAGCATCCTAATTACTGAGCTGGTGTTTTGTATGATGTATCTTGTTGTTGGAGTTCTCACTGCAACTAGCCTCTATGCTGACCCTCTGAAGCCTCTGCGCTGCTGCTGACCTTTGCTTTGTGCCAACTGCATTACTGCCAACTCTGCTCTGCGCTACTCAGTCTCTGGCGCTCCTAGCCATTGCAACTGTCACTCCAACACTCCTCTGCACCAACTGACACTGGTCCATCCTGCTACTTCTGATTTGGGCTCCTGTAGCAAGGAATTGATTCGAGAGGTGGACTCCTCAAGGATCATGCCCAACTGCAGTCCTTTCGAACTACAACTCTAGATCACCCCACCTCCCTCCTGGAGATGCCTGGGCTGTCATGGCAAACTCCTCCTCCTCCTCCTTGATCTTCGCGGCTACAACCTTCGGATCATGCTTCTCATTTGTTGTCCTTCTTCCTGAGAGGACATTATGTTGCGTAGTGACTGAATTCACCACACCTGAAGCATTTGGTCTTTGAAACATTCTTCTTCTTTCTCCGCTACTCTTGCTTCCCCTTGGATGCGAGGGTTGCATTCTCTTCCTCCTCCTTGGGCTTCGACCCACTGTTGCTACTCCTGTCAAGTTTACACTTGACCAAGTCTATCCTAAGCTCTTCCTGCTTAAGAGCTACCCACATTCCATCCCAATCTGACAAAGTTGCCCTGCCTAGGATGCTCTGGAAAAAAACTTGCCACTGCTTAGAAACTGAATTCAGGGCTAGTTGACTCGACACCTGCCAGCTCATTTCGGGTCTCTTGAAGCTTAGTAAGGAATGGATCAATGCATTCTCCCTTCTACATGTGCATAGATCTCATCTTCTGCTCCAAGTACATCTTCCGCTGCTCAGAAGATCCTTGATATAGCATTGACAAGGCATCCCACATCTCCTTGGCAGTGTCTCTGCTAGCAATGTGACAGACTACATGATCGTTCACTCCGTCGATGATCATTCTCTTGGCCTTCGCCATTTCTCCCTTGTACTTCTTGAGCGAATCTGGATCTGTGGGTTCAATTACAACGCTGTTGACGTAGATCTTGAGAAAATGTTCACCCAAAAGGCATGACATCCTTGACTTCTAGATCACATAGTTGGATGCACCATCTAACCTATCCTGATCTCTCAATCCACTAGCTGCCATCTTTGCCAATTGAAAAAATCGAATGACCTCCCCTCTCCTGTTGCTGCTCAACAAATCAGGAATCAAATTCCTTGGCTAGGAATTCTCTGAGGAAGAAATTCGCTCAAGTGTCTCTCTTCTTCCTTTTGACGTCTTTCTGCCCAGCAACTGCTTGTAGAAACTGTGTCACACTAGAAACCCCTCTTCGCTGAAGTTTCTGCTGCGCAGCTCCCTCTGCTGCTGACAAGTTTCAATCTGGAAATCCTACCTCTCTATTGATTCACTCAGAGAGAGATTTACCACACAAATCTTGCCCTCCTGGCCTGAACTGTGCAATCCCTCTGGGGATTTGATTTGCTGCTTATGCAACACTTCGACTTCCCTTCTTCTTTCAGCGCTGGGCTCTTTCGACACTGCTCTCTTGTTTCACCTGCAACTCTGATACCATGTGAAAATTCCTAGATGGAAAACCCTACTACAGTAAATTGATGTTACTTCTCCTACTTGTTAATCTATTCAAGTTATTTATGGTGTTCTACTATAAATATCGAGTAAATACATTGCAACCTTCACTCTTTAATTATTATATGCGAAAACAAGAAACTGGACAAGAAAGAAATACACAACACATCCACACAGTTGTTTTCGGACAAATATCCCCGGAAAAACCTAGTGTGGGAAAAACGGTGCAACAACCAAGGGTTTTATTATTATGCAGTAGTAATTCTAAGTACAATTCGTTGGATGCCCAATTAGCTATCCTATATAGAGAGAAACTGGACAAAACAAGTAGTGAGATGCTCTCATCCTGTCACTGGAAGAATCCGACTTTGATCTCGCTGGAATAGAGGCTCTGCGTCCCTTCTATGTTAGCTCCTGTGCAGAATTGTGTGAACCCCACGCAGTGTCTGCATCACCTTTGCTAGGCACTGCGCTGCTCTTCCTTCAGACCCTTTGTTGCCTAGAAACTTCGGTTTCCAGCCTCCCGGTCTCACACCCCGTTCCCGGCTTCTGAAACTCGATTTCCTCAGGAAGAATTCAATCTCTCTCTAGGCTCTACGCTGCCACTGTGTCAGCACTGCATGGGCTAGCGTCAACCTCTCTCTGGATGTCGTTCTGTCCTCACCGACTATTATCCCTGCTCCTCACTGCAAAAGATCATTTCAAAATTCTCTCCGGCAGTTGCTTTGCTTCAGAAAATCGATCTTTTTATCTTTATTTGATGTGTTTTCCAAGTGCCCGTCAAGCCTCTTCTTATATCCTTTTGTTGGACAACCAACAACCCAGATTAACTTCTAATCAATGGCTTAGATCATTTTGGCTTGATCCTCGTCTTCTTCTAAAAGTTTCACCCACAGTTAGATTAATACCCTTTAATTATTTTAATTTCCAGAGTTTAGACTTAGGGTCCCATTAAAAATAATTAATTATTTTAATAAAACAGCCTCCTGGTAATTTCCCAAAACGATTTCTGGGTATTGGAGAGTGCATGTGTCTAAGCCTCCTTGCAAATTTTGAAACTTAGAGCACATCCGATGCTACCAGAAATCAATATGTATGAGTGGGGTCATTTGGGAGAATTGATCTCAACCACACATCTTGAGATTTGAGGATGAAATCTCAACCATTGGATCCTAGGTTTAGGGGTTCAATTTTTTCCAAGGAGACAAAAGAGGAAAAAAGGATCTCATTTTTCACTTCACACTTGAGAGAGAGCATGAAGAGGAGAGGAGAAGAGAAACTTCATGAAGGAAGAGAGAAATTGTAGCTAGAGAAAAGGAGTTCAAATCCCAAGGAGGAGGACGTACATCATGCACAAAAATTGAGGAGACAACACGATTTTCGAGGAGCCGAGGCACAATTTTCAAAGGAACAACAACATGAAAATTGAGGGAACAACAACAAATACTCAACACGAATTTTGAGGTAGGAGGCACACAATTTGAGGGAGGAAACAATTGTTGTCAAGTCCGAAATTTGAGGCACGAATTTTGGGACAATAGCTACAAGTAGTGCGGAAATCGAGGAGGGTTTTTATAGTTGTCAAGCATGATTTTCGAGAAGTTAGAGTGATCCTTCAACACAGAATTCGAGGCACCTTCCAACACATATTTTGAGGTATATTTTGGGCACTAATTCCAAGGAGTTGGGTAGAGATATTTTGCTAAATTTCCGGGCATGTAATTTTGTGGAAATTTGAAAAATTTAGTGGGCACAAATTTCTGAAAAAGAGCATTTAATGCTACAACAAAAAAGAGAGATAAGTACTGTGTTTATTTTATGTACTTATTCTAAATTTCTCAAGCAATAAAATCCTCCTTTGAAGATTGGTTTTCCCCAAGAGTCTGTGGGGTTTTTCCGGAGTCAGATTGACCAAAAATTAATGTCTCAAAAGTGTTGATTGCTTCCATAATTTTTGCATTAACTATCAGCTGATAGGAAAATGAAATATTAGCAAAAGCACTCTTTAATGTTTGCAATAAATACATACTGAAATTTATATCAGAAGCAAGAAACTCATTGACATATATTATAAAAATAATATTTCTTTTCTTGAATAAATACAAATATCAAAAGGACATTTATGAAGACCGAACCTAGTTACATTTCCTTCAAGACTCTCTCTTAACTAGGGAGGTATTCATACAACATTACAAGGTGTTGGGCTATGTTTCAATCTTGAAGGATTCACATAAGAGAGACCGGATTGGCAGTCCATCTGTTATAGTATCATAGTAACCAACATTGTTTCCACAACAAGGCCTTCACTGAGAACTCTATCTCTCAATAGATCAGAGCACAATGTTGGCGAGACCAATGACTTATAAACACCTTAGTCATTCTCTCAAGGTACATACCCACCCGGGTGTTCACTGAGTATGACCTTCTAGGACTATTCTTTTCTTGGGTTCCCAACCCTCAAAGAATATCGGTCCTCTTGCCTACTCTTGTCTTGGATGCCCTACACATCCTCAAAGAGTATCAGATGCCAGATAATTACCCAATCCTCCCATTTTTTCTTCCCAAGTGAACACAAGAATGTTGTGTCTATCACTTCCTCTTAATTGAGGAAGATATGCCCAAGTATCCTTTGACAAGGTACTTGTCCAAGTTCCTTTGTAATGGGGAACTTGTTATAACTCCCTCTTAGCTAGGGACTTGTATCAACAACTTCTTCTTCGTGGGTCCTTCAGTTACTTGATCTTCTTCTTTCCTTCGATGTCATGAAGTCTTGGTTCAAACTTCCTTTTGGTAGGGCACCATCCATCGATCACTTTCCGTCCTGGTTTGTCATGTCATTGCTTCCTTTGTGGAAAGTGGTCTTCTTGTCATATATCAGGCTCTCTGGCTACTCCTTTGTCACCTTGTCCATGCTTCGGATTAATCTTCTCATGGATGCTTCGTTGAACTTGCTTTTTTCCATTCTTCGGTCGAGTAGCCCTTCATGACTTCATCCTGTTATTGCTTCAACATTGTTTTTGCTAGATGGCTTCTTTATCACGACATCTTTATAGAGTAGAATCAGTTATCTGCACCTTTCATATCTCCAAGGCCTTCATAGGTGTCAAGGGTCCTTTGATCTTTTTCCTTCCTTTGTCAGAGTTGTCATGCCTTCTTTCGGGAGATGTCTTCAATGGATCTTGTCAGATAATGATTCTTTGTGGTCATGGTGTTCTTCACATGCTTGATCTCTTTCTTCATTTTGATTCTTCTTAGATAGATTGGTCAACCACCTTCTACTCCTTTGAGGGAGCACTTCTTCATTGCTTGCTTCCTGGACTAGTCAACATTTCTTCTTGCTTCTTAGTCAGCAATCTTATACTCCTTATGTGAGTATGTCCTTTTGCTGATCTTCATTGCATTGCTGTACATGCCTTCAAGCATGTCATTGGTGAAAGAGATTCTTTCATACTTGATCATGTCATAGAACTATTCCCATGACTTCAACAATACACATACGATAACATGACATAACTTCGGCGCATACATACCTCATCTTGATTCTCCTTTGATCATCTTGACTTTATTTGATTGTTCATGGTGTTGCCCTTCTTGCTTCATCCTAGCTTGTCTGCACATCATCCTTTTCTTGAATCCTGGGACTTCCCAATGAGACTTCTGCTTCTTATTCATGAATCTTCTTTTGAAGATTCCATCTGATGATCTTGAAGACCCTTATTCTACACATGTTTCTTTCTTTTGATGATGGAGGCCTTCTAAGATTCTTGCTCATGATCAATTTTCCTTTCATAGTGGATGAGTTCCTATACTAGGTATGTTCCTTCTATATGAATATCTTGAGCTATATCTACCATGCTCCTATATTCTAGAAGATATATTTTTAACTATGCATTCTATTCCATTCCTACATGCTCCTATACTACTCAAAACTTTTAACGAAGACTTAAGCAACGAGGTTGACTTAGTCATAGTAGCGATAGGGAGGATATTCCTTCTTTTGCTTCTTGTCTTCTTCTTTCGTTTCTTGAGTCATATGAGCTTCTTCACTTTTTCTCTTGTTGTTTTTGTACTTCTTAAGTTTAGGACAATTCCTTTTGTAGTGTCCATATTCTTGGCATCCAAAACGTTGGATTTTGGACATGTCTTTGTTGTTTGTTCTTCGTGGACCAAATTTCCAAATTTTCCCTTTCTCTTGGCCATAGTAGCAAATGCTTGCTCCTTTGATCCCACATCTTCCTTAGCTTTGAATCTAGATTCCTTTGTCTTGCATAAAGACCACATTTCGCTTAGTGTGGTAGCTTCCTTCTTGGCATTTATGCTTGATGTGAAGTTACCCCAGTCCTTAGGTAGATCATTGAGTACTATGGTTGTCATTTCTTTGTCAGACATGACTTCCCCTAGCTCTTGAAGTTGATCCCTTATCTCAGATATTTTCATGAAGTAGGGAGCTATTCCTTCCTTTGTTATCTTTATCTTGTACAATTCATTCCTTAGAGATATCACTTTTCTGGCTGTGGATACTGAGAGTAGCTCTACTAGCTTATCATAAATTTCTTTTGATGTCTCAAACTTGGAGACATAAGGAATGAGAGAGTCCTCGATAGATTCTATTAGAATCCTTTGAGGTCTTGTCTCATCCTTATTATACTTGGCTAAGGCTTGAGTTTGTTCCTTAGCAGGAATAGTAACCTTCCCTTTGATGTGTTCTAGGAGTTCATTCTCCTTGAGAAGTAAATCAATCTTCTTCTTCCAAGCAAGAAAGTTATTAGTGCCTACCAATTTGTTGTTTTCCTTGCAAAAAGACATTGATGTATATTCAAAATCGGACATATACTTACTTGATAGATTTTGAGATGTAGTAGACTTGCTTTCTCCTTGAAGACTTGATGGCTTGCCTTCCTTAGATCTTGATGTTCTTCAAGTTGCTTTCTCCCAAGTGGGCTTGCTTCAAGTAGACTTGATGGCTTGGCTTGATGTAGGTCCCTCTTTGATCTGCTCTTCTTTGTAGGTGCCTTTATATAAGGCTCTTCTTTTAGCTTTGTAGTCTCCACTGATGAATGATAGATGATAGACCTTCTTGTCCTTGATGTGATAGAGAGTTCTTGGCTTGATGCTTCAACTTTTGTAGATGTCCTTCCTTGATGAGTGTTCTTGAGATGCTCTTTCCTTGATGTGTCACCTTAGCTCCGATACCATGTTGAAGAATCTAGGGCAATGGGATGTAGAGTGATTCTTCGAGACTATATAACAATTTGTGAAGTCTTTTTACAATTTGTCTATGTTAGCTTAATCTCTTCTTCTCTTATTAATGCATGTGTGTACACTTCATCAAAATGCTATCAAAAACATAAAACAAGAACACAAGATATTGGCTCTTTGCCAGAGCCAAAACCTCTCTTCTCTTGAGAGGAAAACCCTACGGTAAGTTTTCTCTTATTGAAGCTTCTTTCTTGATCAATGCCAAACCCTAGACCTTTGACTAGAAGATCCTCCAAGCACAAGTCAAGTCCTTCCTTTTCTCTGCACTATGTTTCCCCGACACTTTGTCCACCTTCTTCCGACACTTCGTTCTTCCTTCCTCTGTTAGTAGTCCTTCTAGAAGAGACACTTCTCTTTTGTACTTAGTGAGATCCTTCACCTAAGGATACTCCTTCCTTCTCTTCATCAAGAAAGTTCCTTCTTGATGTATCGTTGTAGGCTTTGTGTGACAACATTGCAGCCCTAATTTTCGCATGTGTGAGAGGTCTTGTTGATGTTATATGGCTCCTCTTTCCTTCGCTTGAGGTCCTTCCTTCTTTGCTTGGATAGGAGGCCTAGTAGGCCTAGTTCGTAGCCCAAACGATGATGTATGTTGGGAGTTGACTTGTGTGAAAATTCCTAACCCTCAAGGAACCCCCACTGCAACAAATCTGAATCTACTTCACCTACTTGATTTTAATATACATTATCAAGTTATTCTTTGAATACTGAAGCAAATTACTACTGCAACCTACACTACTTAATATTTGATTACATGAAACAAAAAACTAAGCAAAGAACAAGATACAAAGGACAATTATTTATGGACAAAATAATCCCCAGAAAAACCCAATGCGGGAGAATCGGTGCAGCAACTCTGAGGGTTTTCTATTATTAAGCAGTAATTCTGAATACAAATGTTGGTTGCCCTCCCGACAAACCAGTGATAGAGAAAATACAATGGCGAAAAAACTGAGTGATTTTTACCTCACTTCACCCGAAAGATTCTGGGTGATCCAGCAAAAAAACTGGCTAACCCCGACGACTTCTGTACTGGCCCTGCGTCGGCTTTGCGTCAGCCCTACAGGCTCCGCGTCAGCTTTGTGTTATCTCTTCTGCCCACCGCATCAGCTTTCCTGGTTGTTCCGACAATTCCCCAGCAGTTTAGGCTTTTCGCATGGAGGGCAACTTCTACTTCTGCACCCTTCTGGCTCTACGTGAGGCCTACGTGGGCCCAGATTGTCCCAACATCAATCTTGTTAGCTGCCGCGCTGCCTCCAGTAGCTTCTCTCCGCCTCTCTGTCTGTACTCCCGAACTATCCCTGCCCCTCTTCTGCAACTGATCACTCAGTTCGAATTCTCAGTTCCTAGCCCCATAAATCGAACTCCAGATCAATTCGTTCTCTCCATGGGTTTTTCGAAATGAACCCCAAGCCTTCTTCTTATACTTTTCTCATTGAGACTTCAACGAACGAGATTAAGTCTAATCAATGACTAAGATTAAAACTTGACTTGATTCGCCTTCTAGATCATTCTCACCCATATTTTGATTAATACCCATTAGTATTTTAATTTTCCTAAGTTTAGACTTAGGAATCCCATTGAAAATATTAATTATTTTAATAAAATATAATCCGGGTGGAATTTCACCAAACTGTTTTTGGGTTCTTTAGAACTCATGTGCCTTAGCATCTCTACCAATTTTCATGGCTAGTTCACATCCGATGCTACCAAAAACTAACAATCCTTCTTAGCGAGGAAAGTGCTCTAGCAATAATGTCCAACTGCATGCTGCTCTATTTCTGAAGCATCTCCTTTCTGCACTGTCGCTGCCACCAACACTGTGCTGCTATTGCTATTGTACTGCTGCCCATGACACTGCCACTGCTACTGCTGCATCCGTACTACAACTCCCTCTCAATTGTTGCATCTGCTATGCTGCTAGCATTGCCACTGCTAACACTACATTCGACTGCAACTTAGTTGCTGAGAGAAGCAACTGAAAAACATCCAAAATTACTGAACTTAACTGTGTTCAACATAATACCATGAACGTTGGAATTTGATTGCTATTAGTCTCTGACCTTCTGAATCTTCTGCGCTACTGCTGACTTCTGCACTATGCTATCTGCACTGTTGCCAACCTTGCTCTGCACTGATTAGTCCCTGGTCTTAGGCTACTACATCTGTCTCTCCAAACAATCCACTGCATCATCTGACACTAAGTCCATCTCGCTACTGTTGATTCTCGGGCTCCCGTAGCAAGGAATTGATCCAAGAGGTGGACTCCTCAAGGATCCTACGCACATTTAGTCCTCCCGACTACAACTCAATATCGCCCCATTTCCCTCCTGGTGATGCGTGGGCACTCATGGCAAACTCCTCTTCGTCAATCTTTGCTGGAGCAGCCTTAGGATCATGTTTCTCATCCTTGTCCTTTTGCTTCAAAAGACATTGGGATGCAAAGTGGCCCATATTGCCACATCTGAAACATTTCACCTTTGAAATGTCCTTCTGCTTCTACTTCTACTTTCCCTTTGATGCTAGAGCTGCGTTCTCTTCCTCCTCCTTGGTCTTCGTGCCATTCCCACTGTTAACCTTTACCAGGTCCCTCCGTAATTCCTCATGTTGAAGAGCTGCCCACATATCCTCCCATGAAGGTAGTCTTTCCCTGCCCAATATACTTTGGACGAAGACTTGCCATTCATTTGAGACTCTATTCAGGGCGGTCCTCACCATCGCAGTAGACTAAGGAGTAGACCTCATTGTAGCAAGCTGGTCTCTGGTGTCCTGAAGACATTGAAAATAGGAGTTAACTTCTCCCTTCTGCATCAATGTCCACTACAACTTTCGTTCTAGGTACATCTTCCATGTTCGGAGGAACCTTCATACAGTGAAGACAAAGCTTTCCACATCTCTCGGGTTGTATCTTTGCCCTACAAGTGTGAGACCACATGATCTCGAACTCTATCGAGTATGAATCTCTTCGCCTTCCCCTACCCAGCCTTGTAATTCTTCTTTTGATCATTGTCAGCAGGAACAACCACAACACTCTTGATGTAGGCTTTGAGATCATACTTCTCCAGAACAGCTAAGATTCTGGTCTTCCATATGACATAGTTGGAAGCTCCTTCCAACCTGTCCTGATCTCTGAGCCCATGCGATGCCATCTCACCCAACTATCGAACTGACTCCTCTAGTCACTGCTCAACACTGCTCAGCCGCACAACAAGTGAGAAATTCAAACTTTATGGCAAAAAGTTCTATGACAAGAAAATTCCCCTTCTATGTGTCTTCGCTCTTTTCTGACGGATTTCTGCCCCGACAGAAACTAGGTCCTTCAAGCATTGGGCTGAGGCTCTGCGTCACTCCCTCTGCCTCTACAAACTCACGAACTGGAAATCGTACCACTCTGTCGATTCTCTCAGAGAGAGATTTCTTCGGAATCTCTGCTTTTCGGCAGGGACTGCGCAATCCCTTCAAGGGGATTCGAATTGCTGCCAAGTGCAGCTTTTGGCCTCTTTGCTCAGCACTAGATCTGCTCTTTCTGTTTCAAAATCAATGCTTTGATACCATGTGAAAATTCCTAATCCTCAAGGAACCCTTACTGCTGCAAATCTGAACCTACTTCACCTACTTGATTTTAATATACATTATGAAGTTATTCTCTGAATACTGAAGCAAATTACTTATGCAACCTACACTACTTGAAATTTGATTACATGAAACAAAAAACTAAGCAAAGAACAAAATACATAGGACACAATTATTTTTGGACAAAATAGTCCCCGGAAAAAACCAATGCGGGAAAACTTGTGCAACAGCTCTGAGGATTTTCTATTATTAAGCAATAATTATGAATACAAATGCTGGTTGCCCTCCCGACAAACTAGTGACAGAGAACATACATTGGTGGAAAAACTGAGTAAGTTTTACCTCACTTCACCTGGCAGATTGCGGCTAATCTTGCAGCAAAACTGGCTAACCCCGACTACTTCTGCGCTGGCCTTGCGTAGGCCCTGCGTCAGCCCTACAAGCTTTGCGCTGTCTCTTCTGCTCACTGCGTCAGTGTTCCCGGTTGTTCCAGTAGTTCGTTGACAGCTCTGACTTTCTGCGTGGAGGGCAGCGTCTGCTTTTGTGCTGACCCGTCTGGCTCTGCGTGGGCCCAAATTGGCTCAACGTTAGTCCTCTTAGCCGTTGTGTTGCCTCCAGTAGCTTCTCTACGTCTCTATGTCTGTACTCCCGAACTATCCCTACCCCTCTGTTGCAACTAATCACTCGGTTCAAATTCTCAGCTTCCTTGCCCCAGAAATTGAACTCCAGATCAATTTGTTATCTCCGTGTGTGTTTTTAGATGAACCCCACGCGTCCTTATACTTTTCTCGTTGAGACTTCAACGACCAAAATTAAATCTCTAATCAACGACTAATATTAAAACTTGACTTGATCCGCCTTCTAGATCATTCTCACACATATTTTGATTAATATCCATTAATATTTTAATTTTCCTAAGTTTAGACTTAGGAATCCCATTAAAAATATTAATTATTTTAATAAAATACAATCCGGGTGGAATTTCACCAAGCGGTTTCTGGGTTCTTTAGAACTCATGTGCCTTAGCCTCTCCACCAATTTTCATGGCTAGAGCACATCCTATGCTACCAAAAACTAACACTCCCTCTTAGCGAGAAAAGTGCTATAGTAACAATGTCTAACTGTATGCTGCTCTGTTTCTGAAACATCTCCTTTCTGCACTGTTGCTGCCACCAACATTGTGCTGTGACTGCTACTGTATTGCTATCCATGACACTGCCACTGCCACTGCTGCATCTGTACTACAACTCCCTCTCAATTGCTGCATCTGCTATGTTGCTAGCACTGCCACTGCTAACACTGCATTCTTATTGCAACTCAGTTGCTGAGAGAAGCAACTGAAAAACATCCAAAATTACTAAACTTAAGTGTGTTCAGCATAATACCATGAATGTTGGAATCTAACTGCTACTAGTCTTCGACCTTCTGAATCTTTTGCGTTGCTGCTGACTTTTGCATTGTGCCATCTGCACTACTACCAACCTTGCTCTGCGCTGATTAGTTCTCGGTCTCAAGCTACTGCATCTGTCTCTCCAAACAATCCACTGCATCATCTGACACTAATTCCCTCTCGCTACTGTTAATTCTCGGGCTCCCGTAGCAAGGAATTGATCCAAGAGGTGGACTTCTCAAGGATCCTGCCCACATGTAGTCCTTCCAACTACAACTCAATATTGCCCCATTTCCCTCCTAGAGATGCGTGGGCACTCATGGCAAACTCCTCTTCGTCAATCTTTGTTAGAGCAGCCTTAGGATCATGTTTCTCATCCTTATCCTTTTGCTTCAAAGGACATTGGGATGCAAAGTGGCCCATCTTACCACATCTGAAACACTTCACCTTCGAAATGTCCTTCTTCCGCTTCTGCATCTGCTGTCCCTTTGATGCTAGAGTTGCATTCTCCTCCTCCTTCTTGGTTTTGTGTCACTCCCACTGCTGCCATTGAGGTTGACCTTTACCAGGTCCCTCCGTAATTCCCCATGTTGAAGAGTTGCCCACATCTTCTCCTATGAAGGTAGTCTTTTCCTGCCCAATATACTTTGGACGAAGACTTGCTATTCATCTAAGACTCTATTCGGGGCGGTCCTCACCATCGCGGTAGATTGAGGAGCAGACCCCATTGCAGCAAGCTGGTCTCTGGTGTCTTGAAGACGTTGAAGATAGGAGTTAACCCCTTCTCCCTTCTGCGTCAATGTCCACTGCAACTTTTGTTCTAGGTACATTTTCCGTTGTTCGGAAGAACCTTCATACAGTGAAGACAAAGCTTCCCACATCTCTCAGGCTGTATCTTTTCCCTGCAAGTGTGAGACCACATGATCTCGAATTCCATCGAGTATGAACCTCTTCGCCTTCCCCTACTCGGCCTTGTACTTCTTATTTTGATCATTGTTAGCAGGAACAACCACAACACTCTTGACGTAGGCTTCGAGATCGGACTCCTCTAGAACAACTAAGATTCTTGTCTTCCATATGACATAGTTGGAAGCTCCTTCCAACCTGTCCTGATCTCTGATCCCATGTGATGCCATCTCACCCAACTGTTGAACTGACTCCTCTAGTCACTGCTCATCTACCCAGTAAATGAGAAATTCGAACTTTTTGGCAAAAATTTCTCTTAGGAGAAAATTCCCCTTCTTTGTGTCTTCGCTCTTTTTCGACGGATTTCTGCCCTGGCAGAAACTGCGTCCTTCAAGCACTGGGATGAGGCTCTGCGTCACTCCCTCTGCCTCTGCAAACTCACGAACTGGAAATCGTACCTCTTTGTCGATTCTCTTAGAGAGAGATCTCCTTGGAATCTCTACTTCCCGACAAGGACTGCGCAATCCCTTCAAGGGGATTCGAATTGATGCCAAGTGAAGCTTTTGGCCTCTCTGCTCAGTGTTGGATCTGCGCTTCCTGTTTCAAAATCAATGCTCTGATACCATGTGAAAATTCCTAATCCTCAAGGAACCGCTACTGCAGCAAATCTGAATCTGCTTCACCTACTTGATTTTAATATACATTATCAAGTTATTCTATGAATATTGAAGCAAATTAATTCTGTAGCCTACACTACTTAAAATTTGATTACATGAAACAAAAAATTGAGCAAAGAACAGATACATAGGACACAGTTATTTTTGGACAAAATAGTTCCCGGAAAAACCCAATGCGGGAAAACCAATGCAATAACTCTGAGGGTTTTCTATTATTAAGCAGTGATTCTGAATACAAATGCTGGTTGCCCTCCTGGCAAACCAGTGATAGAGAAAATACAATGGCGAAAAAACTAAGTGAGTTTTACCTCACTTCACCTGGCAAATTCCCTCTGCCTTTGCAAACTCACGAACCAAAAATCGTACCTCTTTGTCGACTCTCTCAGAGAGAGATTTCCTTGGAATCTCTACTTCCCGACAAGGACTACGAATCCCTTGAAGGGGATTCGAATTGCTGCCAAGTGCAGCTTTTGGCCTCTCTGCTCAGTGTTGGATCTGCTCTTCCTGTTTCAAAATCAATGCTTTGATACCATGTGAAAATTCCTAATCCTCAAGGAACCCCTACTGGAACAAATCTAAATCTACTTCACCTACTTGATTTTAATATACATTATTAAGTTACTTTCTAAATATTGAAGCAAATTACTTCTGTAGCCTACACTACTTAAAATTTGATTACATGAAACAAAAAACTAAGCAAAGAACAGATACATAGGACACAATTATTTTTGGACAAAATAGTTCCCAGAAAAACCCAATGCGAGAAAACTGATGCAACAACTCTGAGGGTTTTCTATTATTAAACAGTAATTTTGAATACAAATGCTGGTCGCCCTCCTGGCAAACCATTGACAGAGAAAATACAATGACAAAAAAACTAAGTGAGTTTTACCTCACTTCACTTGGCAGATTCCGGTTGATGCGGTTGCAAAACTGGCTAACCTCGACTACTTCTACGCTAGCCCTACATAGGTCTTGTGTCAGCCCTACAGGCTTTGCGTCAACTCTGCACTATCTCTTTTGCTCACTGCGTCAACTTTCCCGCTTGTTTTGGCAGTTCCCCTGTAGTTCCGGCTTTCTGTGTTAAAGGCAACTTCTGCTTCTGTGCTGGCGCTTCTGGCTCTACGTTAGGCTTGCGTGGGCCCAGATTGGCCCATCGTCAGTCCTCTTAGCTGTTGAGTTGCCTCCAGTAGCTTTTCTCTGCCTCTTTGTCAGTACTCCCGAACTATCCCTGCCCCTCTGCTGCAACTGATCACTTAGTTCGAATTCGCAGCTTCTTAGCCCCAGAAGTCGAACTCCAGATCAATTCGTTCTCTTTGTGTGTGATTCTAAATGAACCCTAAACCTCCTCCTTATAATTTTCTCGTTGAGATTTCAACAACCGAGATTAATTCTCTAATCAATGGCTATGATTAAAACTTGACGTGATCCGCCTTCTAGATCATTCTCACCCATATTTTGATTAATACTCATTAATAATTTAATTTTCCTAAGTTTAGACTTAGGAACCCCATTAAAAATATTAATTATTTTAATAAAATACAATCCGGGTGGAATTTCATCAAATAGTTTCTGGGTTCTTTAGAACTCATGTGCCTTATCCTCTCCACCAATTTTCATAGCTAGAGCACATTCGATGCTACCAAAAACTAACAACTTGCTGCTGTCCTAACCGCAGATAGCCCTTCCTCTTCTTCGCACGTGTGGTTGGTATTGGCCCTAAAACAATGCCAAAACCTTCACTCTTCCTTCTTGCTTCTTCACTGCACTAGAGGCTCCTTCTTCGTCCCTTTCTCGGCTTCTTTTTCGGTCCTTTATCTTTGCTGATTTCAGAGTGAGTTCCTTGTTGTTTGAGGGAGTGGACAACCTCTATATATAGAGGACTATCCCTCCTTTAGGCGGACTTGTTGCCTTGAGGCCGACTTGACTTCTTTTGCTTCGATGGGTGCTTTTAATGTTGCCATTGCTTTTTTTGATGGTGTCTTTGCTAGGAAGTGACTTGACTTTGCTTGGAGGTGTCTTCTTTGACTCTTATACATATATATACATAATGTAACATACCCTTAAGGTCTTCAACATATTCTTTTGACCATTTGACTCACCTATAGCACTTTAACGTGTGCTAGACCTATTTCAATGAGCAAGAAACTCATTGACATATATTATAAAAATAATATTTCTTTTCTTGAATAAATACAAATATCAAAAGTACATTTATGAAGACCGAACCTAGTTTCATTTCCTTCAACATTGTTTTCACTGTGATTTGGAAGTCAATTGTGCTTTTGTACTCTCTCTCTCTCTCTCTGCTGAACATTTAATATAATAATAAGAAGATTTGATCAAATGGTTTTCCCCACATTGTGGTTTTTCCCTGGCATCTGCCAAATCTGGTGTCCTGTTGTCTTGGCTCGTCTTCTACATTTTGTTTCATGTTTTATCTCCTTTTACTATCAATGTGATTAATGGTTAATGTGATTGCTATTGGAAAACTAAATTGAAATTGTCATTGGGCTGCTAAAGGAACGTTGAAGTAATTGTGCTAAGCTTAGAACATACCATTGTTAATTAAAATTAATAGGTGCAAATCATTTTGTTTTCTACATGGTATCGGAGCCAAGTTGAGGCTCATATCTCAATTTTCACTTAGTTGATAAAGAGGGCAACAAGCATCTAGAGTCTTCAAACAGTGAACCAATACCTTTGAAACATTGCCAGAAACCCAAAGACTTCAGCAGTGCAGAGGGAGGAACGTTCTAGCTTCCAAATTTGCTCCATTTTGTTGGTTGTGGGGTCATGGCTACAGGGTTGAGAGTAGAGAACAGATTGGCAGGGGCTGAAAACTTTGGCCCATGGAAGGAGAAAATTATGTTTTTACTGGAGGAAGTTGAAGTGTGGGATGTTGTTGAAGCAACTGTACAAGCACCCACTAATCCAACTCAGCTGGTGGAGTTCAACAAGAAGAATGTGAAGGCGAAGAGGATTGTTCTAGATGCCGTCAAGGACCATTTATTCCTCATGTATCAGGGATAAGGTACGCATATCAGATGTGGGGCTCCTTGGTCTCTTTGCACTAGAGTTCTAATGAGAATAGGAAGATGTTGTTGAGACAAAACCTATGCAACACCAAGATGACCAAGATCGATAGTGTCACCTCTTTCCTCACCAGAGTCTCATAGGTGAAGGATGAATTAGTTGCCATTGGAGAGGCTATTCCAAAGGAGCAATTGGTTAGGATTGCCTTAGATGGGTTCACTGAGAAGTGGGATTGCTTTATCCACGACTTGGAGGTCAGAGAGCACTTTCTTGGTTGGACGAGGATGTGGGATGATTTCATCCAGGAGGAGATTAGGAGGAGTGCAAGGGGCGGCAACGAGAGTGGTAGGGGAGGTGAAGAGGAGAATGTTTCTCTCGAGGCAAAGGGCAAGAAGGGTAAGAAGGTCAAGAAAGGGTCTTCTAGTGGAGCAAAGCAGGAGAAGAGGAAGCAAAAGGCTAAGGCGAAGGACATGAGCAAAGTGAAATGCTTTGCTTGTGGGAAGATGGGTCACTATGTTGTTCCGTGTCCCAATATGAAGGTTACGAAGAAACAGGGAATTGCAGCTTCAGCAGATGTGGATGATTTTGCGACTATATTTGATTCAGAGTGTGCTTTGGTGGTGTGTTTAGCCACTCATGTCACATCTTCCTGTGCATGGTTCATAGACAGCGGAGCATCCTGCTTAATGACCAAAGTTAGAGAGCACTTCACGAGCCTTTTAGAGGATGATATTGACTTGGAGGTTGTGCTTGGAGACAACTCCAAAGTCAAAGCGACAGGAATGGGGACAATTTCATTTCAGAGGGAGTCACACCTCCTCTAAAGGTGACAAATGCTCTTTATGTTCTCGGGTTGAAGAAGAGTTTGATATCAGTCTCTAGCTTGGAGGACATGGGGTATGAGGTATTGTTCCGGAAGGGATAAGTGTTGATATATCCTAGGGGATCTAGTATCGAGTCTGCTCGTGTGATTGGAGCTCGTAGTGGGAGACTATACAAACTTATGTTGTAGTCTCTTAGAGCTATGGTAGCACAAACCAGTAGTAGTGAGTTATGTGAGCTATGGCACAGGAGGGTGGCCCACTTGCACCATGGAGCTTTTAGGATGTCGAGGGAGATGGTTACAGGTTTGCCTGACTTTAGCACAGAGCATCATGATGTGTGTAGGGGGTGTGCTTTGGGAAAGTACACCAAGATGCCTTTCTCGAGCAATGACAACAAAGTTATAGGTATCCTTGACTTGATTCATTTTGACGTATGTGGTCCTATGTCCCATGTTTCATTGACTAGATATGAGTAATATGTGACATTCATTGATGATCACTTTAGTAGGACCTTGATTTACTTTCTAAAGACCAAGGATGAGGTCTTCCAGAGATTCCAAGAGTTTAAGGCTCGTGTGGAGAACTAGACAGGGAGGAAAATCAGGGTGTTGAGATCAATGTTGCAGGAAACGTTCCCCCCCTCTGCGGATCTAATGCCCAAAGCGCGATCCGTACGGATGCGCCCAGGAAGTGCCTCCCGAAATGTGGTTCCAAAATTCCGAAATGCATTTCGGACTAATAATGACGCTTCCTGGAAATTCCGGAAGCGTCCCTCTGAAACGCGTTTCGGAATCTCCAAAGCGCGTTTCGTACAACACTTCGGCCGTAAGAAGCATGGTGCTTTGGAGGCTGAATCGTACGGTTCCTGTACGATTCCATACGCGCTTCGGAAAAGTGCGCCACGCGGCTAAAAAAATCATTTTTTTTTTAAATTTTTGGTGAGTTTGCAGATTGGGGGTGGGTCCACCTTGGGTTAGGGTGAGGAATGAAGGGAATAAAGCCCCCATTCATCCCTTATTTACTCACTTTGAGTTTATGAGAGTTTGAGAAGAGAAGAGAGGAGAAGAGAGGAGAGCTTGGAGGAGTGAAGGAGGAGAAGCTAGGAGGAGGAGGAGCTTGGAGGACTTCATCTACAAGATCTAAAGAGGTAAGTGCAAACCCCAAACTCCCTTATTTTTTGACATTTTTTTTGTATTTTTCTCCTCCCTCTCCTACTCTTTCCCATTTTTTCTACTTGCTCCTTTACTTGCAGGTTGTCCAGCACCTATATCCATATTCCAAGATGGTGTTCTTTTCCCTTGTATGTATCATATTCATTCCACTTTTGGTTTTAATGATGGCAAGGGGGACTGGGAATAGAAGGGAAGAAGCACAAGAGGACAGTGGTCCCAATATGAGTGGCCCAATGTATGATGAGGAGGAAGGGTTTGAAGAGGAAGGGGATGATGTTGAACCTGACGGGGAAACTAAAACACTAGAGGGGAAGCTACATTAACACCCTTGTGGAACTATGTGACCAAACTTGAAGGGGGAAAGGGTCGTGGAAGCTACAAATTTTTGTGCCCTCATGGTTGTCATGGAGGAAAACCATTTAGTGGTTCATATACTCGTGTGAGGAGGCATCTTTGTGGGGTGCTGGACAATGATGATAAAAAAGGTCCTGTGGGGATACAAATTTGCCCAAACATTTCATCTTAACAAAGAAGAAAATATATTCAAATAGAGGCTGCACAACAAAAAAACAATAAACAAAAAACTCTTTCTGAATCAAGTGCAACCTCTAGATTTGGTAGCTCATCTCCTCATGGTACTTCTGGAAGCTCTGGAGGTAAAAGAACAATAGGGGATTTCCTTAATGTTGCTGGGAGGGATGATGTGGATGGAAAGATAGTCTGTTTTCTTTGTGCTTGTAGTGTATCATTCAATGTGCTTCGCTCTCCCTATTGGCATGAAATGGTAAAGGCCATCAATGAAGCCCCAAAAGGATACAAGGCCCCCAACTATGAGAAAGCTAGAACAGTGTTATTAGAAAGAGAAAAAGCTAAGGTTTAAAGAGATTTGACACGTTTTACAAATGAGTGGGTAGATTCTGAGGTATCCATTGTATTAGATGGGTGGACAAATATTAGAAATGAACATTTGATAAATGTTCTTGGTGTTTCTGCTAGTGGTGCAGTGTTTATTACATGTCATGACTCCTCCTCCATCAGTGCATCTGCACAAAACATTGCAAATCTCCTATTGCAATCAATCAAAGATGTTGGTTCGAATAATGTGGTTCAAGTGATCACAAATAATGCAGCAAATTGTAAGGCAATAGGAAAAATTATTGAGCGTGCTCATCCACACATCTTTTGGTCTGGGTGCCTGGTTCACACATTGAACCTTTTGATGCATGATATTATGAAGCATAAAGAATGTGGGTGGATTACTGAGCTTTACAGGAGAGGGAAGCAACTCATTAAATTCATCACAGGGCATAGAAGGGTAAACTACTTCTACGACACTTACTCCTAGTCGCAATTGCTTAAACTTGCAAAGACAAGATTTGCCAGTTATTACCTCACCTTTAGGCGGCTAGTGAAGGTGAGACAAGCTTTAACTAATTTGGTGTGTGCTGAAACATGGGATGAAATTAACATTGACAGAGATGGTGCTAATGCAGTCAAGGACACTGTTCTTGACATTTACTTTTGGTCACAGGTTAAATATGTTTTGCAATTCACCAAACCAATTTATCACATGATCAAGTTTGGAGATTCAGATCGACCAATAATTGGGGAGGTGTATGAGCAAATGGATAGCATGTTGGGGCAGATTAAAGACGTTGTTGAGCCTAGAGATATCACCTTGTACAATTATATATGTGCAGAGGTGGA
Organism: Pinus taeda; assembly: GCA_000404065.3. NCBI lineage: Eukaryota > Viridiplantae > Streptophyta > Pinopsida > Pinales > Pinaceae > Pinus > Pinus taeda. The sequence continues at coordinate 20,951 of APFE031320412.1, read as the reverse complement.
AAATCGATGGGAAATGCTAAATGTTCCATTGCATGCATTAGCATATGTTTTGACACCTAAATACTATCATCCATCATGGCTTTCAACACCAGCACCGGGGGGGGAAGCAGGAGAAAACCACACCAAGATCAAGAGGTTCACAAAAAATATATGGCTACATTGAGTAAATTAATCCCTGATGAGGAGGAGGCTGCCATGGTACGGAGACAGTTGAGCAACTATATGCTTAACATTGGTCCATTTGGGAGCATGCATGCAATTAGAGATCGAGAGACTTTTTCTTCTCTTGAGTGGTGGAACATGCATGGAGGGGCTACTCCACTTCTACAGACTTTGGCTTTGCAGGCGCTATCACAGGTGGTAAACACTTCTTCTGCAGAGAGGTGTTGGAGCTCTTATTCTTTCATCCACAGTGTTAAAAGGAACAGGTTGAGTTTAGACTGCGCAGAGAGCTTGGTTTATGTTAATTACAACTTGCGATTGTTGTCCCATTACTGTGAAGATGCAAAGACTAGTAAAGACTTGTTGATTTGGGACAAGGCTCCAGAGGAGCCCAATTTGGAAGATAGAGTGTTGCGATTAGAGCAATGAGAGGATGCTTTTATCCAGGTATGTCCATTGTGGTATGAATTTTCCTTATAAAGCATTTCCCTAATTCATGTTTTTAATTTTTTTGTTAACTAGCGTTTTTTTTGCATGAATTTTTTGAGCGATTCCAGGATGATGATGATTGTGTTGAGATGCCACCCCCACCCCCATCTGGTCCCTTGGTTCCTAGGTTCCATGGTTCAACATCAACAGCAGGGGGTTCGTCTTCATTAGTTTCAATGCCACTGCGACAACTTCCATAGGCAACATCTTCTTCATTGCCACCACGTGGAGGCTCGCCGCCACGTTCTCTTTGTGGTGGAAGGAGGAGAGATTAGTAGATATATTCACAATTTACTACTTTTGTCATAGATTAATCATTAGACTTGTAGGCTTGTGAATTTGAACCTTTTTTGTCTTGGCGGTGACCAAGTGACATATTTTGTAAACGTTATTATTTGAATTTTGGACATGACAAATGTTGACAGTTGCTCACTTGCTAGATAAATCATAATATGCTCTATGTTTTATGTTTTATAATATGCTTAAATGTTTTATGTTTTATAATATGCTTAAAAATTTTATGTATGTTTGTAATAGCTAGAATATAGATGATTGTTGTACATACTAGTAACTACAATGGAATCATGGATGCCATATCTATCTTGATTTATGCAAAAATATGCATGTTTTCATGTCTTCTACAATTAATTTGGTATTTGGGATGTTTGTTTTGAGTATAAATGCAAAAAAATATAAATATATATATATATAGCAGACGCTTCCACGAACGCTTCGCTTCTTAGATTTTTGGAAAATGACGCTTCGGCGTCCCCGCTTCCAAAAAACGCTTCTGCTTCGCTCCCGCTTCGTGCAACATTGGTCCTATATATGATAATCTCGACTTGGCCTGGCGTGGTGGAATTTAACGGCACCTACAACAACCACAATGTGGCAATATGATCCCCCTCCTTCAGTGCACACACCGATCAATGTCGTTACTTACTTGGCTAAGTTGCTCCACTCAGTCGACAGGGCTGTAAGAACTGTCCCCCTGTGATCTCAACTACGAACTCTTCCAACGACTCTGAATTACATGGATTATTGACTGAGGCCCCCACCACGCAAGGCACTTAGATGTCCGATCTTCGACTAACTTCCGATGCGAATATGCCAATTCAACTCTTCAATGTAGCAATTGATAGGATCTTTGCCCGGCACTTCTTGATTCGCATGCAGAAATTTGACGAATTCTACAGAAAATCCATTACGACGTGGCTATTAACCATTATTTTATGACTCAATTCCAAAGACTGCTCAGATACGACTATTCCCTTGTTGTTGACCCCTTATGCGAATTTTGTCGATTCTACCCTGTGGTTTAACTTTTACAGCTGGTGCTAATGTCGCATGCGAAATTCTCTTATGTCCTTTGTCCCTTGCTTGAGACTCTTCAATATTTTTGACGTTAATCACGAATACTCTACCTTACGTATTGGACGTAACCCTCTAATTATTAGAATAATTCTAATTTAGTTTAATGCTCATTCTTCTAGCTGTTGTTATTTTTATTTCTTTAGCAGTTTCTTATATGAAACTGAATCTTACATAGAAACTTGATGTTTCTATCTTTGTAAATATCTCTGTATTATTATTGAGTATTGTTGCTCAATCAATTCATTGAATTCATTTGGAAATCCATATGCGTGTTTCGCACTGTTTTATGGTATCAGAGCTAGAATTCTAAATCTTGTGAGTTCTTTCTCTCAATCCCTTCTAAGGTTGAGCCCTCTGTAAGCCAGATAGCCTTCACTGAGTCTTAGCTTCGGCTCTGCTCATTGTGATAAAAGCTTACAGTCGTCTATCTCGATACAGAAGTGGATTCTGGATTTTGTGGAATTACGAGGACCAAGGGTTCTTTGTTTGTATGAATTCCAATTTTTTTTAACAGATCTCAGTTGTTGGTGTTAATCTCAGAGAGATTACGTGTGAATTTTTTTTTTTTTGGGACGCTTGGTCACTAAAATACGCACATACAACAATTTTTTTTTTCTCAGCAGACTCGGAAGGAAAACTTCGCCCGTGGCTTCCAGACGTATCACGCACAGTCACCGGGTTGGTTGTTTTTTAGCGTAAAAGTGTTAAAATTCGGGCTATTACGCAAGGGATCGGTCCACCGTCAGCATAGCCGCGTTTTTCAAACAAATTGTGCCAGGGTATAGTCTCCAGAAAAGAAGAGCCCGAATAGAAACCCTTCTCAGGCGAGAACTGGTAACCCGACCTGTGAGGAACTGCATGCGCCATGCGTGGAAAAGGAACCAGCTCATCACCATTGGCAGCGTAGTATATATATGTGGCCGATAGAACCTGTCTGGAAGAGAGGATCTGCCAAATATCGATGTTTTTTTATTTTCAAAACGCAGCCCGTTCACATTCAAACTGACTACGGACCCCGAACAACGACAAGATCACAGTCGTATGCCACAGCAGTTCGATTAGAATTTTAAAAATCACGCAGACGTGTTTTGTTACCGAATGCCACAGCGGTTCCATAAAAATCACGCAGACGTGTTTTACCGGATGCCAAAGCAGTTCCAAGTAACCCGCAGACATTATTTTGCCGGCTGAGATCGAGCACGAAAAGTTTACAAATTACAGGGTTTACGTGGACAACACCGTTACAACGATTTTTTTGTTACGTGGACTGCACCGGTCGGTTATCACAACATACGATTTTTTTTCCTTTCGTGGTCCGACAACGGGTCTCCTTCAACAGTAATTACGCTTTTTTTTTTGCGTGGTCAGAACCTTGTTTGGTCAGCGGATCACTGTGACTCTATACAACAGAGTCCACCACTGATATTTGGATAGATTTTTTGACAGTATTATTACTTCTTATATTCAGTGATTATTCTAAACAAATCTGTGCTTCTCAAAGTTTTTGTGTGGTAACAGCAGCATTCGGTAGTTTTTTCTTAAAGAGCGAGTTGGGGCTATTTTATACCAGCTTCTATCAGATTTCATTCAGA
>APFE031320412.1:0-15674 GCA_000404065.3 Pinus taeda | reverse complement strand
TGATGAGAAGATAGAAGGAGAGTTAAAAAACTCTGTTGACTGATGATATCTGATGGTACAAGTGTCCTCTGGATCATCCTTGGGCATGGAGTCGTCACATAATCATCAGGTGCTAATCTAGTAGTCAACAGGCACAAACTACAACATCTGGTAACAGAGAATGTTAACCATTTTTGAATATAGGCGTCTTGACCAGCTCGTTGTCAAAAAGGAGCTCCGTCCTGGTACAGCTGGCACTGATCAAGACAAGTTTGATGATCGAAATCGAGAGGCAGTTATGCTCCTCAAGCTCTCTGTCGCTGATGATCAGTTACCACAGATTCCTTCTAGTAAGACAACTGCTGAGATCCGGCAACAGTTGAAGGAACTTCATGAGACATTCGACAAGAGCAGAGCTTTCTTTCTCAAAAATCAGTTGTTCTCCATCATGATGGACGAACATATGTCTTTACAGGAACATCTCAACAAGATTAAAGACATTCGAGATCAGCTCGAAGCCATTGGTCACACCATGGAGGAAGAAGATCTGGTGGTCATCACTCTGAAAAGTCTACCAAAATATTATGAGCACTTCATAGAAACTCTCAACATTACTGCCACTAATGTTGATCTAAAGTTTCCAGAGTTATGCACCAAACTCATGCAACAGGATCGATGGAAACAACAGTTTGGTAGTAGTTCAGCATCAGCCTCCTCAGAAAATGCCTTTGCTGCCAAATATCAATCATCTCAGTCCTTTCAGCAGAAAGGTTCTTCTCAGTCTTTTGATCCTGTTAGGAAGAAAACTGTGCAGTGTAACTACTGTCACAAATTTGGCCACATGAAGAAAGATTGCCGACAGAGAATTGCTTCAGAACAGAAGAAACAGGGAGGGCTTCATCAGACGGCAAATGTTGCAGAACATTCCGAGCAGACAGATTCTGCCTTTTATGCTTTTATGGCTAAAAGGTCTTCCAATCATATTCCATCATCTGCCTGGTACATTGACTCTGGTGCATCACAACATTTCTCTCACAGGCGTGACTGGTTTATTGACTTCTCACCTTTCAGTGATTCAGTGGTATTTAGAGGAGGTGAAAAATACACAGTAGATGGCAGAGGTACAGTCCAAATCCAGTCTGGTGGACGCACACTTATCTTCCTGAATGTATACTATGTTCCTGGGATGGAAATTAATCTGTTGTCCGTCAGTTAGGTTATGAGGAACTCTCCTCAGCTTGATGTAGTATTCAGTATGCACAAATGCTCTATTATCGACAGGGAGACAAATCTTACAGTTGTTGTTGGCCTAGAAGATCATGGTCTATACAGACTTCTTGACACTGGTGATTTTCCAAAAGTGGCTCTAGCAGCTCGTGCTTCTCCCATTAGCACTCTATGGCATCAGCGATATGGGCACCTAAACATGCAGTATCTCTCTCAGCTCTCTCGGGAAGGACTTGTGTCAGGATTACCTGATATTCAGACTAAGCAGTGGGGCGTATGTGACACATGTCAAGCTGGAAAACAACATCGATCTTCATTCACGAATGGAGAATCCTGGTGCGCATCTAAGGTACTCCAGCTAATTCATGTTGATATTTGTGGTCCCATGAAAACATCTTCTATCACTGCTTGCAAATATTTTCTGCTTATTGTAGATGATTTCAGTAGAAAGATGTGGGTTTATTTTCTAAAAAATAAATCGGATGCATTTAGTATATTTCAGAAGTTCAAAACCTTAGTGGAAAAAGAGTCTAGTTGTGATATCATGACTCTTAGGACAGATAACGGGGGGGAATTTTGTTCTTCTGCTTTTTCCACCTTCTGTGCTACTCATGGCATAAAACGCCAGTTCAGTACCCCCTACACCCCTCAGCAAAACAGCGTTGTTGAACGCCGCAACCGCACAGTTGTTGAAATGGCTCGCTCCATGTTACAGCACAAGAATGTTCCCAACAAATTATGGGCTGAAGCAGTCTTTACTGTGGTCTATCTTCTTAACAGATCACCCACTCAAGCTGTTAAAGGGAAAACTCCCGAAGAAGTGTGGTCTGGTCGTAAGCCTAAGATCAGTGACCTCAAAGTATTCGGCTCAATTGCATATGTTTGGATTCTAGCTGCTAAACGCTCTAAGTTGGATTCCAAAAGCCAGAAACTCATGATGACAGGGTACAGTGATCACCACAAGGCCTATAGACTAATTGATATTGCTACTGGTCGTCTTAGCTTCAGTCGGGATGTGGTATTTGATGAAGACAAAGGATTCTTTCAGCAGTATTCTACAGATCAGCCTCACAGTGTTCTTCTTCTGGTAGGTCCACCTAATGGGAGGGATGATGGAGTTTCAATGTTTGATAATACACTGCCCGAGCTTCCTCCGGAAAATAACTCTTCTCTTGCTGCTCCTATTGCTCTTAACCCTTCTTCTTCTACTCCTAATGTTAGTTCCTCTACTCTTCGACCAAAATGGTGGGCTAAAACCATTGGTGATCTTCGGGATGATGAACTTCTTGAAGGACGCACCTCTAGACATAAGAGCACACAGCAGTCTACAGTAAATTTTTCACTTATGGCTAATATACACAGTACCTTTGAGCCTCAATCTTACTCAGAGGCTAAAGGTACACCTAAATGGGAACAGGCTATGGACGCTGAATTTCAGAGTCTTCAGAAAAATCACACATGGACCCTGTCTGATCTTCCTGAACGGAAAAAGCCCATTAGCTGCAAATGGATATATAAAGTGAAGTACAAAGCCAATGGAACTCTAGACAAGTATAAAGCTCGCCTTGTGGCTTGAGGATTCTCACAAAAGGAAGGCATTGACTATGAGGAGACTTTTGCTCCTACAGCAAAAATGAGTACCATACGTCTTGTCCTTGCCCTAGCAGCTCAGTTTAAATGGAAAGTTCATCAGATGGATGTAAAAAGTGCTTTCCTAAATGGTGACTTACAGGAAGAAGTCTACATGACACAGCCTCCAAGATTTAAGATTGCCGGTCAAGAACAGAAAGTGTGTAGATTAGCTAAAGCTCTCTATGGATTGAAACAAGCCCCTCGGGCTTGGTACATGAAAATTGATCAGTACTTGACAGATCATGGTTTTCAGCGAAGCCCATCTGATGCAAATCTGTATATCAAGCACACTGGTGATGATATCTTGTTTGTGGTTGTCTATGTAGATGACCTTATCATTACTGGCAGCTCTGCACATTTGATCAATGGGATCAAACAAGACTTATGCAGAACTTTTGATATGACAGACTTGGGACTTCTTCACTATTGTCTGGGGATTGAAGTTTGGCAGACTGAGAATCACATCTTTCTCTCTCAGTCCAAGTATGCCAAGAATCTTGTGGACAGGTTCAGAATGCAGGATTGCAAACCAGCCACGACTCCTATGGAACCAGGGCTCAAACTTTCAGCTCAGTCATCCTCTCCCCCTGTGGATGAAACTTTATTCAGGCAATTAGTAGGCAGTCTTATCTATCTTACTGCCACCAGACCAGACATCAGTTTTTCAGTGAGCTACATTTCCCGCTTCATGTCCGCTCCTAAAGCCGATCATTGGATAGCAGCAAAGCGTGTGCTAAGATATGTGCGTGGCACTTCTGATTATGGACTTCTATACACTCGCAGTTCCGATCCTATACTCAGTGGTTACACAGATTCTGACTGGGCCGGTTCGGTTGATGATCGTAAATCTACCGTTGGGTATGTGTTTAGTCTAGGATCTGGTGTTGTCACCTGGACTAGTAAGAAGCAACAAGCCGTGGCTCTCTCCTCCACCGAAGCAGAATATCGAGGAGCAGTTAAGGCATCCTGTGAGGCAGTTTGGCTTCGACATATGCTTGCAAACATGCATGCTTCCCAGACAGGGCCTACTTCCTTGTTTTGTGATAATCAGGGAGTGCTCAAACTTGCCAAAAATCCCGTCTTTCATGAACGAACAAAACATGTAGAAACTCATTGCCACTCCATTCGCCAACTTGTTGAAGACGGATCCGTTCAGTTGAGATATATTCCCACAACAGAGCAGCCTGCAGATATCTTCACCAAGCCACTTGGTCCTGCTAAATTTGAACAATTCAGGGGGTCTATTGGTGTTGTAAATAGATTGAGCATTAAGGGAGGGTATTAGAATAATTCTAATTTAGTTTAATGCTCATTTTTCTAGCTGTTGATATTTTTATTTCTTTAGCAGTTTCTTATATGAAACTGAATCTTACATAGAAACTTGATGTTTCTATCTTTGTAAATATCTCTGTATTATTATTGAGTATTGTTGCTTAATCAATTCATTGAATTCATTTGGAAATCCATATGCGTGTTTCGCATTGTTTTACTAATAATAGTCATGGAAAATTTGGGATGGCCTTCTCAGAATTTCTGGCTTAATGGAATTAATCTTTGAAACCCTCAAACAATCTGCAATAGATACCCCAGGCTGTAGGACAACCAGCTCTGATGACACTGTAATGTCCCAAAATCGAACAATTTTGGGTTTTCTTGAATGGAAATAATGATAATGAGCAGAAGGAAATCTCAGTTTTATTTATAATATATAAACTAGGGTTTTACATGTCAAAACAACTGACATAGCTCAAATAGAATTGGCCTCAAGAATCTACTACAATGTTGCCCTGACCCTCCACCAAAACTGAATTGAACTGCCGCTACTAAGCTCTCCTATGAATTCTAGATGGATTCACCAAAGAGAGATTGGTACTCGCCCAATCTCAGTGAATTGCCTGAGGGTTTCCGTCTTGGGGTTACCAATGGAGTAGAGAACTGGGTTCTCAACCTCTCATACAAGAAACAATATCAAATCCAAAATGTCTCCAAATGACGTCTTCCCCCTTTGTTATAGATTTGATGGATAGATCTCCAAGCCTCTAGAAGCATCTTATTTTATTATTTTATTATTTTATTATTATTCTAGAAGCTCCTCCATTGACTTTATCTTAAGTGACCTTTTAATTTTATTTTATTTCACTTAAGTCAATTTTGGCCCATTTCCTCCAATTAATTATTTTCCCTTAACTAAATGACTAATTGAAGTCATTTTTAAATAAGGAAAAAGGTAAATCACCCACCCTACTCTCTTCGGCCACTAGAAGTCACTTCTTAGCATCCCATCTTGTAGATCTTCTCATTTTGGTTCCAACGATCTATTACACTGAGGTATTCCATCAATTAATCTCCCCAGAATGCCACCTCCGGCATAATTAATTAAGTTAGGCCCTATAATAATGCAAATTTTTTGAAATTGTCGAAATGCCAGCAGATCCCATAAAAACTCCTCAAAACTCCATCAGAACCCTTGATGACATAAACTTGCTCCACTGACCTGGCCATCCCCTGCCTTGAAAATCCACTCTAGCTCTACTATGGAGGAAAATAAAAATGGGGACATTACAAATTGCATTCAATATCAATTCCATTCCAATATACTATTGTCTTTTAGGTGCAAATTGCATTTATTAATATTTGAAAAGAAAATTCGAGCATTTATTAATTGTTTTCACCCCAAATTTAGGGTTGACATCTAGGGTTTATGTTGTTGTTCTATGCATATTTAACCATTAAACTATAGCCTTCAATCCTTTGTTGAACTCATCATTTATAGGTTATCTCTTTGTTGTTATATGCTTTTCCATGTTGTAAATCTGCATATAATAAAACCCTAGCTTATAACAGCTTTCCTTTAGCTTATTGGGGTTGGTGGAAAGAGTACTTGAACATTGGGAACTCTTATCCTAGCTTTCAAAGCTTTGTCAGTACCTTCTCCCATAACCATTAGACTCTTATCATCCTTGAGCCTGTTAAATTTTTAGGGCTAGATTGTTCTCTGTCGTAGATAATTGATGTTTTAACATTGTACATCACATTCACCCCATAGCATCATATAAACATTAGCAAGTATGTATAGAGAACAACAATGCAGCGGAATAAACAACAACACAAGAAAAACATGCGCAAATAGAGACATCGTGATTTAGGTCAGAGACCAAGGAAAAACCCCACAAGGGGGAAAACCCAACTAGATTCTTCTTCTATTAGATATCCATCAATTGTTTAGCTGAGATATAAAGTACATCCATAGAGAGATACAGCATTACATCAAGCCAATCCAAAGTTCACAACATCGATTGTGAACTGACTTCCGATAATCAACGAGTCCAAGAAAGTTGTTGCCATATCACTGTTGCAAGAAACAATATCATCATCAAGCATTGTCATATTTGTTGGACTATATCAAGTCACTGCGATACATACTAGTTCATCATGAAGCAAGGTCACTATAGTATCACTGCCATGTAGATTAACTGTCATCATGTATCCATAACAAGTCACTGCCCCTGACCAAGGTCACTGCCATCATATAAGAGCAAGGTCAACACCATCTTATAAAAACAAGGTCACTGTCATATGTATCATAGGAGTCACTGTCAACATAGATCCCACCGTCATCATTAAGGTTACCGCCATATATCCACAGCACTTATATACATAGCGTTACTATTATTGCAATATCAAAGATTACTATTATACAAGGTCATGGTTTACTGCCTTACTGTCATCCATTGTACAGATTCGAAGATCATTGTTTATACAGTTGCCTCGGAGTTACAATGTGAGACATAGAAATAAGAATGCAAGTTCAGAGATTTTGTGATCCATTGATTCACTGTGTTGTGAGCCTCAGAATAAACTTCAGAGTCCTTGTAATGGCAGCCATAAAAATAGAGAGAACCATAAGAATCGGTAGGTTATCCATATGCTATCACCTACCCAAATTGTTATCAAAATAATAATAATACCATTTCCTTTTTATGAAATGAATTTTCCTTTTAATATAAATCCTCTTTAGGGCACGATGGGATTTCCTTTGGGGCGATGTGGATTCCCTTCGGGGGAATGTGTCCCGAAGCTGCCCAAATTTCAACAGACCCCTCATTTATTGAAGTAGTTTCTAGGTGATCTATTTGCAATCGAGCCATTTTCCTTGGAACACTAGTCATCTAACCCTATGTCTTGCTAGGGAAGCCTTCTTTATGGGCATAACAACTAACCACAAAACAACAGGAGAAAAGCCATTGAGGTGACAATGGTGGCTAATCTCTTTGTTGTCATAAAACCTCTGCCTAGTGAGGCTTTGCTATAGCCTTGCAACATTTTGCAGTGACAAGGTCTTTGGCTTTTAAAAATTAGAAACATGCCCATGAATAGAAACATCTACACAAACATCAACAAAGTAGATGTTCTATAATATTCATGAAGGACAAAGAATATGATCCGTACAATGACATTGTAACAGTTTACAACATAACAAATGATGCACAATAAACACAAACCATGCCATAAAAAAGCCAATAACAGCATTCACATAGTCATAAGAGAGTAGTCTAAGACAATCTTCTAAAAGAACAGTCTAAGAATAGATAACAACCCCTCCTAGCTAGACAGTGCCATGTCATTAGCTTAAAAGCACAAACACTTTAAGATAACCTAAGCTTGTCTTGCCAAAACCCCATAGAAGATTTCGGTGAGATTCTTAGAAAGCCAATAGCAACATTCACACAGTCACAAGACAGTAGTCTAAGACAATCTTCTGGAAGAATTGTCGAAGAATAGATAACAAACCCTCCTAGCTAGACAATGCCATGTCATTAGCTTAAAAGCACAAACACTTTAGGACAACCTAAGCTTGTCCTTCCAAAACCCCACCAAACCCCACAGAAGATTTGGATGAGATTTTTAATGAGAGATGAACAACAAATGTGCTTCCCAACTAGTTTTAGTTTTGGGCTAAGAGGCAATTTACAGCTCAATATGGGGGAGATGTTGTCAGATAGCATTAAATAACATTAGATTAAAAAATAATAATAAATACTTACTTTAAAAAATTAAAAAAATACAAATAGGCTTTTTTTAACTAAAAATAAAAAAGATTGTTAATTTTACTATATGTAATGAATAATAATAGTAAAAATATTTATTTTTAAAAAGTACAATTCTGTTTTAAAAAAAATTAAAGTAATCTTATAAGTTATAATAACAATAATAATAATAAATAACCATGTAACTACATATTTCTTCATATTAAATGATAAAAAATATACTTAAGAAATTTGATCCATCCAGGTTTAAGATTTATCTTGAATTTTATTTACAACAATTATGACAAAAAAATCATTGAGAACAACTTCAACTGAAAATTTCCCGGCTTTTCTCTAGAAACAAGATTTAGTAGCTCAATCACATTCCAAAACATATTTTCAAACAGTAAAATCCCCGACCAGTATCTAAAAAGCAGATTGAGAATGGATAATACATACCAGATGGAGTACCAGTCGCTATAATATCACCAGGTTGCAGAGTGATACCAGAGGAAATGGTCTCAATCAACTGTGGTATTGAGAAAATCATTTCTGATGTCCTGGCATCCTGCTTGTACCAAGTGTGTTTTTTTGTAAAACGTCATTTTGTGTCATGCATTGCTAATTGTAGATTCAACATGCACACAATATTGTATTAAAAAACGGATTGACTCAAAATTTCAAAGCACTCGTCTTCAAAATAACAATCACATCAATCCAAATCGAACACTTCTCTTTGCAGAAATTCAATCTGTAAACGAATTATTATAGAATCTTAAGTTGCAAAAACAACTAAGCTGTTCACTCTCCCAAGACATATCCCTTCACTTTCAAATGTCAAATCAATGATCTGAGTTTGTCAATGTTAATTAGATTGTCAATAGAATTAGCATCCATATATACCTGGCATAGTTTTCAATACGTCATACAATATAGGGTTTTTAAGCATGAACTCCCACAGTATGTTTGAACGAACTGCTATTAGAAACAGACTTCATAGAAATCAAATCAGTTTTTCATGCAACTGCTTTGACTCACCTATTCGATGTTTACAGCCTATATACGAATTGGTATGTTACCATTATTCATGACCATTCCTTACATCTGTCATCTAAAACCGCTGATCAAAACCCCATAGTAGGCTATAGAACATAGAAGCTTAGGAACTGTAAACGTGTCGTGGGCTCGTGTTTTGGCAGAAAACAGCTAAGAAACCAGACGAGACAGAAAACACTGTTTTCTATGGCCATTTTCAGTTCTGAGTGCTGGAAACCAGTTTCAAGAAACAATGTGAAATGGTGATCATTTCTCGAGAAATGACCTCCGTTTCTCGCATATTTACCTTTATTTCACAACTAAAAACATTACAAAAATGAAATTTACACTGTGCAGGGCCTTCAATCCACACACGTCTTATAGTCTATACCTGCCTGAGAAATGGCATTGTATTGTTCGGGTATTCAACTACACTCGCGAGGGACTTTAAAAGTTCATAGCTCCGGTAACTAAACGTTGACGATATGGACAAAACGATGTAACAGAGATTACATCAAAGGCATCAGTGCATCTTAATGCACTCTCCACATCTAATCTATCCCGATCCCTGCCTACTATTGGCTCTCTCGAATGCACGCCTTCAATTACTCACCGGACCGGACGGATGTCCAAGGGCTAACTTTTTCTAAGATGATGAGCAGAGAGAAACTGATGCGGTACACCCGCCGGCTTTTTTTAACCTATTCAAGCTATTTTCTCTTGCCATATTCTGCCTCTCTACATATTCCTCCATGGCACTATCTTCTTCTACATGCTCTCTCATAATAACGATCTAAGTTCAATTTTTCGTTCCTACTTCATAGTCCATGCTTTGGTTCCACGCTTTTCAAGAGCTATTAAATGTCCCTCCCCAATATCACTCTGACGCAATTGTTTGAGATGAAAACAAATAGGATTCCAGTACAATATGCAACTATCTCTTGTTTGTTAAACTATGCTTGGGATAGCTTGGCATCAATACCATAATCAAGGCATTTGATAAAGAAATCAAACTTGAAATATGGGATGATATGATCTCCCCATAGGGATCTCTATCATTATCTTTTTCATTTGAGAGTGAGGAGGAACAGCTTCTTTTGCCTTCGGTGGATAAAGGTAATTATAGATTTAGATTTAGATATCAACATCTATTTTCTACTTAGAGACGAAGAAGTGATGTTTGGCATTTATAATTTTCTAAAGCAGAATCAATGATCGGTGGACTTTTTCTTCGCTTAAAAGCTAAAATTATGCACACAAGATAAAACACTCAGAGGAGGGTGAATTAGTGTTTCTTACAATTAGTATTTTTCACTTCATGGAGCATTAATTATCATTAACATAAGATCAAATCAATATCACATGAACAGTGAACAACACCATTCAACAATGTACAAATATCAAGACAGTGAACCACAGATTTTAAGGTGGAAACCCTCTTGGACAAAAACACCGAATGCTTTTTAATATTTTTCTTTAATAAAATGTTCATCAATATTTTCAGCTCCAACTAAGGGAGGCTCCAACCTATAGGATGCTCCAATGCCCTATTTACTCGTTGCAACTAGAAGGACACTCCAACACCTTAATTTACAAGCTCCAACCTGAAGGATGTTCCAACACCTTGTTTACCAGTTGCAACCAAAAGGATGCTACAACACACTATGTGTTGATTTGAGGTAGCATCAGATGTGCTCTAGCCACGAAATTCGGTGGAGAGGTTGGGGCACATGAGATCTCCAATAGTCATAGAGGGTTTGGGCAGATTCTAAATAGTTTGACAAATACTAAAATAATTAATATTTTTAGAGTTCCTAAATCTAAACTTAGGGAAATTAAAATATTAATGTAGATTAATATAAAACTGTGTTAGAATGGTCCAAAAGACATAGATCAAGCCAGATCTAATCTTAGCTGTTGATTAGGGACTTAATCCCAGTCATTAATATGTCAACGAGAAAAGTATAAGAGGAGGCTTGAGGATCACTTGGAGAGTACACCAGATGATCAGTCATTCTATTCTCTAGAGCGAGTTTTGCTAAGAGAGATAGAATCAGTGATCAGAGTTGCAGTTGAGGAGCAGTGAGTACAGAGAGACAGAAAGGCAGAGAGTGCCAAGAGATCAGAGCAGGAGCCAGAGAGAGTGATGCAGTAGCAGCGAGAGCTCACGCAGGGCCACACAGAGGCAACCAGGAGCTGCGCAATGCTTCAGAGAAGCCAGCGTTGCTGACGCAAAAGGCCAGAAGGCTTACGCAGGGCCTCCTAAGGCTGACGCAGACCTATTCAAAGTGACGCAGGGCCAGCGCTGAGCAAAGAGAGGCTGACGCAGTCCAGAGAGGCAAATGCTAGGGTTTCTGGGGCAGATTGAAGCTGAGGAGTTGCCAGAGCGTTTATTCGAGGTTTCAGCGAAAACATTTGTCTCACACTGAGAGGTACTACTGCCAAGGGAATTCTCTGTTGGGTAAGTCGGATTTGGCACCCTAATCTAAAATGGATTTTGGATAGACTTCTAAGTGTTCCTCACAGAGGAAAATGGAAGTCCAAGGATGTTCCTGGAAATAGCTCCATTGCAGAGATCTTTTCCTTCTGAATCTACTGCAACTTGAATGGGCTAAAATGGACTTTGGAGGCAGAAATTATCGCAAAAAGAAGTTGCCCTTTGTTCTTTGGAAAAAGAGGCAAAATCTTCAAAAATGGCAAAAAAAACCCTTATAAAGGGTAATCGCATCAGAGATGGGTCAAAAGGAGGACATAACGGGGAAGCAGAAGGAACCTCCAACTGCGACTTTCGACTTATCGCATCGGAGGTAAGCCTTCGCCCGATGACGGAACTCCGGGCCAATGCGACATGCGACTGCGATGAACGGCGGATTGGCGTCGTTGATGCCACAAGGTAAGGGAAGGATCCCCGAGGCTGTGCGACATGCAATTGCGATATATCGCAGTCGCATCATCGCATCGCAGCGATAAAAAGGGGCGATAACATGCGACTTGCGATTACCGAACCCGACGGATTTTATAAGCACAGTTTATAAATTCTGAGTTCCGATAAAAGGGTATTTGTCGGGTTTTCTGTGTATTAGCGGATTTCGATAGAAAAGCCGAAATACAAAGGGAAATGCCCCGAAGCGATAAAGGGAACCCGAAAGATTTATAGACACAGCCTTATATTATTTTGAAATCCGTGGTAAGCGGGATTTCGTGCAGGCCTCAGGCAATGAGTGGTTTTGAACAGGTGCGGCCCGAACCCATACACTAGCCGACACGTGGCATGGCTGAGGAGAGAGAAAACTGCCTTTTCGAGCGGGCAATCTCCGCGCATATAAGCCACCCGAAATGGATATTAATCGTGGATCTAAGATCACCCAAATCAATGGTGGGCTTGCGATAGCGACCAAAGGCGGATCTGAAAGGATTATAGGGGCAATTTAATGGAATTTGAAGTCCGGATTTCGCGCCTGATAGTGTATTTTTCGGAAAATCTCTGTGTATTGAAGTTTTTTCCATTTTCGGGTTTTTGCATAGAAGAAGGCCCTGATCCCTCTATAACGGCCCCTAATCACTATGCCACACTGCAAGCGGGCGTTTTTGGTAGACAATGATGCGTTTGAAGCCATAGAGCCACAGAGCCGCAGAGGAATGATTATACGCAAGGAAATGGCTGGGGAAGCCAGAAAGCCAGAAGAATGCCTCAAAGGAGCCAGAGAGCATGATTGAGAGCAGAAGCAGGCAGCTGAGGGAGTCCTGGGGTCGCTTGGAGGTCAAGTGAAAAAATCAAAGAATTGAAAGTTGTTGTGGCAGTCGCTTGGAGGTTAAGCGGACTGATGAAAGTTCACAGAGCCAGAGCCAGAGCCAGAGCCGAGAGCCAGAAATCCGAGAGCTTTAGACCCAGGGATGAGATGGTGTCTAAACCCATTGTGTTCTGTGTAAATCAATGGAGTTGAATGGGGAGCTTGTAAAAGGACTTATACCATAATCCCAGAGAACCTAGTCGAGTTGACTAGAGCTCACGGAGACGTAGCCCAAGAGTTTTGGGTGAACTCCTAATTAAACTTGTTGTCTTATGTGTGATGCTCATTTACTGCATTGTTTCACTGTTATATGTTTATATCAGTTTAAGCAAATCAATTTACAGCACATAACCAGTTTTAAAACAAGCATAAGCATATACCTGTATTTTCAAGCACTTACTAATTCCGCAATTGGTTAATCATAAAGACTTGGGAATATTTAAGCTTTGGAAGTGGGAGAGGTTCTTGTAAGCTCACAGGAAGCCTTTAGTGTTCCATTTTCAGATCAGGTGGTATCAAAGCTTGAGATTGATTAACCCCACCTTCAAAGAAGGTTATATCAAAAATTAGAATGCTTGATGGACAGAGCAAAGATTGCTTGTCTGAAAGGTGTTTGGGCAGTCAAAGATTGATTGTCTGATGGATTGTATGTTTGTTTGCAGATTGACTATTGTTTGCGTTTACAGAGGTGAACAGAAAGCTATTGATAGCTCAGTGCGGGAAGGACAAGAAGGAAGAAGAGTTGAGGCATTCTTCTTATCCCAAAGGACCTCAAGGCAATCCTTGAAGCACAAGAGGTTTGTTGCAGAAGGTTGCTGAATAAGTTCTTTGTTAATCTTGTTTGAAGTTCTTTTGTGCATTTGCATAATGACAACTTCTACAAGTGAGTCCTCAAATTCCCCCTTCATCACAAGATCCTTTGATGAAGACATGAAGCGAGACTTGTTCACCATGATGGATATGGGGAGGGAAATGTATGTGGATGGAAGGAAGAGCAGCGTATTTAGAGAGCAGTTGAATTCCGTGGAGGAAGAGAAGCAGATGCTTTCTGACAAATTGTAGGAAATGGAGAGGCAACTTCATATTGCAAATATGAACCTGAAAAAGATGCATGAGTTCGAGTCACAGCTCTTTGTTGCCAAAGAACCCTTGGTCAAGTATCAGCTTGAAGAAGAGGTAAACCATTCCAGTTTGTCTTCAAATTCTTTTAAGAATGCTTATATTGGTTCTTTTGAAAAACATACCAAAGGCATAGGTTCCAAGCTAATGTCCAAGATGGGCTATGAAGGAAAAGGCTTGGGCAAAAATGCACAAGGTATTGTTGAGCCAATAATAGTTGAGGAAAGGCCTAAGTATTTGGGTCTTGGCTATAGTCTTATGGAGAGAGTTCCAAAAATGCCATGAAGGCCATTGAAACAGCTCCAAGGAGTTTCATTTCAGGTCTTCTACCCCAAGATTGTGAAGATTGTATTCTTGGGGAATGCAATGGTGTGAAGCATACCTTGCAGAAAGAAGGTGTATATCAGCATACACTTAAACCAGAGAGTTGTGGAAACTCTGACAGCCTTGAAGAGATTGATGGTGTTCCAAAGGGAGCCACTTCTTCATTTGCTTCACCTCCTCATGAAGGCAATAAAGGTGAAAGAGAAAGGTATAAATCTGGTTCTAATCATCTTCCTTTTGATTTTGCAAAGCATGATAAATTTCCACATAGATATGGGAAAACAATTACATGTTCCTTTTGTGGTTTGGATAGCCATCATGTTTCTAGGTGTTGGAAGAGAATGGCCACATACAGGAAACTTTTGAAGGAAAGGAAGCAAAAAGCCTGTTAATCCTTAGGTATGTTCTATGCTAGAGCAATTTATTTAACTTTTCACAATTAGCAATCACATCAACATTAAGGTAAACTGCAAATAGAACATAAATATAAATCGCAAAAGACAAGCCAAGACAAAAGGACACAAGATGTGGCGCCAGCTAGGGACAAACCCCAATGTGGGGAAACCCTTGTCAATTCTTCTTTTATGTTCTTCAAAGTTCACCAGAGAAAGTGAGAGACATAGTACATTTACAATAGAAGTCAATATTTTCACTTCTGATATCGCATGAGATCAGTTGAAGACATATTGCTTCAACTGATTCTCTAAGGTGACTCTTTCACCTATCATAGTCTGCCTTTCATCCATTTGCTGCACGTAACCGTGTGACACCATGCTGTACTGTCACATGTGTTGAACCTTGATGATTGAGTTGCTCCTGCTCTCATCATCATGTTGCTCATTATTTATCATGCCCATTGTTTCATTCATCATCATACATCACTACTTTGATGAGAGGATTATACACCCAAAATTGTTCATCCTTATCATTTTCATTATGTCAAGACTGAGTCCTTTTACAGGTATACCAAGGATCTCTTGACCATCATCAAAATCTATTTCATTATACCAGGACTGACTTCTAGCATAATCTTCATTCAATAGAGAGAATAGTTTTATCACTGTTGTTTATAGTGATATGGCAGCTACAGGTATGCCACTGAGGTTTCAATACAATATATCATTGCTCGAAACCCTCGTCACTGCTTCTCCTTGTACCCAGACTTCTAGTAAATTAATCTGAGTTCTCCTCACAGTGATTGCTTATGGAATGAGAGCACCGAGGTACATATTTATATGCTGAGGCTGTTGTTCCTCAAGCGAGGTGCAGTCAATCCCTTGGCTGCGGCTCAGCTTCATGTGGAGATGACTGCGGCTCCATATATAATTGCGGCTCCTCTTCATAGTTGCGTTGCTTTTGACTATGAATGTGTGTAGGGTCTTTATCAGTGTTTTAAAACTCCAACTCCGACTCCGACTCGGCCGAGGGGCGACTCCGACTCCGACTCCGACTCGGTATCGACTGGCCGGCTCAATTTCAATGACTCGGTCATTGTAAAAAATACATTAAATATTTATTTTTTATAAAAACACATAATTTT
>APFE031320406.1:0-36649 GCA_000404065.3 Pinus taeda | reverse complement strand
TTATATATTGTAAATATATATTTTTCTATTTAAAATTTGAAATGCATTATAACTCTCTAAATTTAACTAGACACTTTTCACACATGCAAAAATAAAGGTATAATACAAAAACATATTTCAAACACGTAGACTGCCGTGGAACCCACAACTTTACCAGTTGTCTCCCTCTCGTCTTTCATGCATACCCAACGGCTTTACGTCTTTACCTCTGTCTCTTTTGAATGTCCAACATTACAAGGCTTAACCGTGAACCAGAGTTAACTCTAAAATCAACTCGCTCTTAGACAGCTGCGTGTCTGGAATGATAAATAATGCTAGATCACTACCACACTCAGGATATCCCTGAAACCTAAGAAAGGGTTCGAGTCTAGCTGCTAGAGAAGCAAAATCATTGACAAATAAAAAGTGTCATATCAGTAGTTTCGAAAAAATCCTTACAATTACTCAATTTGCAGGCATTGAGGAGGGAAACATCTAGGAAATTTGAATACGCTCTCTGTATAATAATCAAATGCATTTGCTACCCAGTCAAATATTTCTCAAATGCATTTGCTACCCAGCCAAATATTTCTCAAAGGTATTTATATTAGCCATTTCAAATAGTTCATATAGATTTATCTCCTTAAATCAAGTTTTTTGTTTTAGTAACAGAGATCGAAAATTAAGGGGGGAGGGCCCTTCTAGCCTATGTACTCTGTAAACTCATGGTGAAGAAAATGACACCAACACATTAAACAGAAAAGGGAATAAATTAGGTATTTAATCTGATTATTATTTATGTATATTAAAATACAGGTCTATATTAACAGAGGTCTATCTTAACTGGAGATGATAGTCTATTCTTAATTCTTAATTCTTAATGGAAAATTGGCATTTGAGGCTATGAATGGCCCTTACAAATGGCCTAAATCAAAGGAAGAGGTATTAATGAAAAAATGAAGAGTCGATTGAAGAGTCCGTTCTTCCTTCCCTCCTTCAGCCAGAGAAGCATCAATCAGACTCTACATATGGCTGGGTGTGGCCCGTAATCGATCGCTCATAAATTATAACATGACAGGAGGTAATTCAAATTACCAGGGAAATGATTAAAAACAACATGATCACACATAAAACACATGCAGATAGAGGAAGGAGATACCTTTTGTAAACGAAGTATTTAAACAAAGAGAAGTGAAAATAAGATGACCGAGACCGTAGATAATACAACATATCAAAATGGCTCAGATAAGCTAGTGACGTGATCTGATTATTAAAAAAACATTGCAATGTATATATTAAAATATATATATTGTAATTGTAATAATAAAAATTAATTAAAACAATTATATTTGTATATAAATATATTGTAAATAAAAACAAATATATCTAAAAAGTATCTAAAATTATATATTGAAATGTAATATAACTCTGTATATATATATATATATTGAAATGTATGTATATATACATAGTATATTATATATTGTAAATATATATTTTTCTATTTAAAAATTGAAATGCATTATAACTCTCTAAATTTAACTAGACGCTTGTCACACATGCAAAAATAAAGGCATAATACAAAAACATATTTCAAACACGTAGACTATCGTGGAGCCCACAACTTTACCAGCTGCCTCCCTCTCGTCCTTCATGCATACCCAACGGCTTTACGTCTTTACCTCTGTCTCTTTTGAATGTCCAACATTACAAGGCTTAACAAAGACCTTTGTCTCTTTTGAATGTCCAACATTACAAGGCTTAACCCTGAACCCGCGTTAACCGTGAACTCAAATCGCTCTTAGACAGCTGCCTGTCTGGAATGATAAATAATGCTAGATCACTACCACACTAAAAACTAAAATTTATTGAGTTTGCATTTATCCCAAAGTTTTTAAAAACCAAAATTTGAGTTTGTGTTTATCTCAAGGTTTTTAAAATCCAAAGTTTGAATTTGTTTATCCAATAACCAAAGTAAATTTTCCTTATCATAGTTTAAACAATTTAGCAGTGTGATATTGCCATTCGGCTATTACTAAAGCAATGTTAATCGGCAGGTATTTTGTTGCATCGCAACCTTGTTAAGATTAATCACCTCTATTATACTACATCTACATGAATTTCCCCAATTCATAACTATTTTTATATTTTGCTAATGTGACATATTTAATAAGACAATTTACTTTGATATATCAATTTAATTAAAAATATAATTTAAATGAAAATATAATACGATAACATTATTTACCTTAACAACATTATTTATCTTTAAACACTAAATTAAAAAGTATTAATGAAGGTGAAAGTGTAACATAAACCATAATGGTTTAAAATGTGTTTTAAAATGACAGCACCATGAATTATCTTTCATAACAAACCTTCTATATTCTTAATTGATTTTAAAGTCTCATCATCCTAAATTCTCTTTTACAGCATTTTTTTTAATTTTAATTATTTTTTATAATAGTTAAATTTCTATAAAATAGTACATTTATAAACACGAATTGGAAATGAACCACCTGCACATAGTAAGGAAAATAGAAAACAAATTATTGAAAGAAGAGCCCCGTTTAAATTACACGGTCCTAGTATACAAAAACTACACTTCATGTGTTCCAAACCCCAACAGGGAATTTCATTCAAAATTCATAACCAAATCGAGAGGAGGGTCTCGATATTATAGCTATATAAGAATTATAAAAAAGGAAAAGTAACCCTAATATTGAAGCCATAATAGAATTTAACAATGTTGCAACACCCTTAAGGGATCTTGTTGACTCAATACGCATTTCACCCTTAAAAAAATGTTGCACACTATACAATTAGGTTAACTGCGGCATGTACCCGTAAATTTGGAGGCACTTTGGAGTGAGGATGAAAGAACCGAGAACCTGGAAAGAGAAAAAAATCTGAGACTATTAGCTGTTGTCGCCACGCATGACCTAAGGAAAAAGATACCTTAAAAAAATGCATATTACCTGACAGGATGAGGGTTTGGTTGAATGTCAGAACACGAACAAAAATTCTTGAATAGGCTCTCATGCTACCTTCCCTCTTCCCTCAACACTACGTAATTGACATTCAAAGTGCTATTACGTAATTGACATTCAAAGTTCTATTAGAATAATTGAGGGAGGAATCGAACTACAATTTCAATAATGTTAACAGCCATGAGATTCTAGCATGACTGGAAAGCAGAATAGCGATGCCGGATGGAAGTGAGAGATGAGAAAAATTACCACAACTACCCCGAATGATTAACACCATTCGATTAGAACCCTAGTGATGATCGGTAGAAATTCAGCCATGTTTCGAGGAGAGAATTAAAGCACCCTGAGCCTTAACTCTTCGTAAGACATTCGAGATTCAACCTCCTTAAATGATACTTCATCTAGGAAGATATAGTGTAGACCACCATGGACGCTTCTGCATATGCAAACAGCTGACACTTGCAGGATGCAAGACACTGCATGCATGACATGAGAACAGGTAGCAAAAACTTAGGACAAACTAAGTGGTGCTTTTGAGCCGAAAATCACTTGGAAGTGGATGCTTAAAAACTTTGCATAAAATAGTTTACTTGCCCAAAATCACTTGTTCAGACATTTGTTTCGAAAAACTTACAATAAAATAACTTGTCCCAGTGGAAATAACATCGGGGCACGTGAGGCTTGCAATAAGAGGTTGAATTCACAAGTTTGGTTATAAGTTTTTTACACAGAAATTTCCACGGATAAACTTTGGTTTAACATGAAATGTAACGAATATATTAATCAGTCAAACTGATTTAATCGCTGGTCAACGTGATATCGATCACTAATAGTCCCAGGCAGGGACTAATAACACTTTTATTTTATATCGGACATGACAAGTTCACATGAAATCAATTCCTTAAGTACATGTTTTTAATTTAATGACGCTGGAGTTTTTCATCAATTCTCATTAACAGGGAACCCAATTAAAACAGCTTTCATTTGTTAGCATAGACTCGTAAAAAGATCACGAGGGATCTCACATGCATGAAGATCACGAGGAATCTCACAAGCATGATTGTTAGGCCAATATGCTTTTCTTTTGAATCCGTCGACGCTTTACAGTTTTCATGTTTGTTTGACATCTGTGCACATATTTTTAAGTTACTTTTCTACTGTCCATTTCACATTTGTGCACGCTGGAGCTTTTTACATCAGAATTTCAAGAGAATACGTTTGAATTTTTTGTGGAATTTATAGCACTGAACATGCAGGACACTAGAATGCTCACAAGAAGGACATATGTGCGTGGCTGAGGGCCCCGGTTCCTACAATCATGTCTTTGAGGTTTCAGATCCAATTCCAGGTTTCAAATCACTCCAATTCCACCTCTTGTTATGAATATGGATTCTTATGTTGCCATGGAGGTTCTTTTGAGGCAGTCTCAAAGACTTGAGACCCATCGATCTTATGTAGACACTCCATGAAAGGCAAATGAAGGAAGTCTCTGCACAGTACATCCTTCCATCTGATCTCCGGCCAATTTGTCCTCTTCAAGTCCAGCACTCTCTTCCTATCATCAACCTAGTAGGCCTAGAGGACATCAACCAATGCTTCAAGACTTTGAACCAATTAGCTTAGGCATCCCTGGAATGGGGTTTCTTTCTTGTTTGTATGGGATCATAGTTTTGGCATTTTCTTTTTTCCCTTTTCTCTCTCGATCATCCAACCAATTTCATTATTGTTTAGATTTGTAATTTCATTGGTTTTCAATTATTTGGAAAATGATAAATCATGGGATACCTTTGTCATTGATAGAGATTGTTGACAGGAATTTTTTTATCTTTCCGCTAAAGAGAAATGGGAACAATGTCTTGTGAGGCCCAGAACACATATGCTTGAAGGCTATTGCGGGTTCTTAGACATTTTTGATGACACAGTATTGGATTGGGTTAATGCCCTTCTTCATTATATTTCTCCAGAGTGGACCAAAGTCATTGAGCAATGGCCCAAAACACCCTCCACATACAAGTACAACTCTATACACATATATGTGCCAAAGTCATTGAGAAATGGCCCAAAACACCCTCCACATACAAGTACAACTCTATACACATATACAAGCCAATGTCATTGAGAAATGGCCCAAAACACCCTCCACATACACATACAACTCAATACACATATACATTGTGATAATTGAAACCTTGATATGAGATTACATCAATTCTGATACAGTATTGTACACACTATGAAGGGAAACACATGAAAAATATGAGGAAGAGATCATGAGGCTTACAAAGAAGTCGTCAAGTCTTCTATCAAAGCATTTAAGGCACATATACGTGCCAAAGTCATTGAGAAATGGCCTAAAACACCCTCCACATACAAGTACAACTCTATACACATATACGAGCCAACGTCATTGGGAAATGGCCCAAAATACCCTCCACATACAGGTACAACTCAATACACATATACACTATGTGATAATTGAAACCTTGATATGAGATTACATCAATTCTGATACGTTTTGTACACACTATGAAGGAAAACACATGAAAAATATGAGGAAGAGCTCATGAGGCTTATAGAGAAGTTGTCGAGTCTTCTATAAGAGAGTTTAGGGCTAGACCCAAATTATATCGAAACCCTAATCAAAGAACCCCTGCACCAACTCAGGATCAATTATTACTTTCCTTTCCCTCAACGAGAAACTGTGCAATGCAATTCGCTGGTTGCATGTCACTGCTGACTGAAATTGCACATTGTGTAGTTTTAGTCCTCAGCAGGCTAGGCTGCATTGTCCATTACGTAGTTCCAGAATCTAGTTAGATTCTTAGCAGCCCGAACTATGCCATCTACAGCCTTGGAAATCAATCTCCCAATCTCTCGGTGAAAATTACACAATCTTCACGGACAGTCACACATGTATGTTGTATGTCACTGCTCTAGTTTGTTTTGGTTTTCAACAAATAGATTTCTTGCCATGAGTGTTGCTATGTCTCCAGGTATCATAGGTAGTGTCTGCCTCCCAGAAGCACATGTAAAATGGTTTTTAAGAGAGTAGAGTCAAAGACACCGTTAAGAGCATAACTGGGGATGCAGGCGGTCAAGTGCCTATGAACTTTCCTTTCCATGAAGACATCAAGTTATTCATGGGAAAAAATATCAAGATGAATGGAAATGCCATCAAATTGAGTAGCACCATCAGTAGTAACGGAAGGCAGCACACCTGCACACGTCAAATGCAAGGGGAAGGTTGTTGACAGCATAGAGGCAGAGCAAAGATGCAAGTTCAAAGTAGATCCACCCATGACGAAAAGAGATTTGGTGATTGAGGCTATGAGGTGACAATATGACATGTAGATCGCGTGAAGGAAGGGAGAGAAACAGAGAAGGAGTTGCATGTGATGACGCAACAACTCAAGGCATAACATTATCTACACACACAAGAGAATGAGTCACAGCAGGAATAGGTACAACACGGACGCATCATGCATAGATGAATGAAACTATGCCCGTACAAGTTATTGATCCATCCCACCCGCTAGAATGGAGCAGACATGGTGAGAAGTTATGTTGATTGCATGCAAAGGAATTCAATAGCATTCATGTCATTGTGTGCATGCATACGATCCCACCCTTTTGGCACACTCACCGAAATGAAGACAAGAAGCAAGTCTGACTCGAGATTAACATGTATTCTGACAAGTTGATGTGCATGGCCATGAGCACATGCTTGGAGATCAGCGTAGACACTACACATTACTATGTTTCCAGTTTGGCCACACCCAGGATGACCATGTGCATGCAATCAGATGAGTTGGATGGAGGAGCCATATCAATGTACCGAGATGCAAGTTAGGCAAGATTTCGCTTTCAAGAGGATGTCACCATTGAGCGCACAAACACCATCACAGACAACCAATCTTGGCACTAGTTCGTGACCATCGACCATCACGAGGATGTCAAAGAGTTGGTCTCATCACAATGGGCTGAGTGTTAGTGATATCTTGCATGGCTTGCTGAAGCCATTTTTTCTCACTTGGGTACATGTGTAGATTGTATGTTACGTCTTGTCAAGTGGAAGTTCAAGTGTCAATATTTGAATGTAACAGTCATAGAGTAGTTGAAGAGTCGTGAGGGTAGATGAACGGTCATAAAGGGGAATGTCAAGGGTCACCCAACCCTTTGCTATGAATAGTCCCTTATAACTCATTGTAAAGGCTTTTGGTCAACCAAGCTTCCAATAGGAGTATCTTATAGAAAGCTTGGATAGTATAATAACTAGCCTTGGCTTCTCTACTATACAAAGCTAAAATATCTCTTTGGAGGACCAAGCAACAGTGAATGTAACATTCCATTGTCAGAACTTGTGGTTGGTCATGGTTGTATTGTATGAATGGAACTTTCACTTATGAATATAACATAGCCAACACGTTTCATGCATATGTCGTATTGTATTTCAACTATCTTGTTTACTCTAAATGATATATGTATATGTTTTCTTATGCATGCATGTGTATTTTTTTTCTGTATATGTGTGTATGAATCTTACTGAAATGTGTTGTTGGTTTAACCATCACTTTGGATTTCTAGCTTACTTCCCTTCAATGTTGTGATGCATCTTCGCTCATGTGTTCCTTTCTTAACTCCATGCTTTCACAGGTTTCCAAGAGGTGCACTCACCTCACCCTTTGTGTGTTAGAACTGCTCATGCACCTTCCCTGATTTGTTGCATATGTCACGCCCTTGCTACCATTAGGGACATCTTACTTGCCTCTGTGCACAATCGTGGTCAAGGTGATACTACACGACCCATTGTTGAGACTCCTACACCAAACGGTTTGAGGTCTAGTTGGGACTTCTTACCGGGGAGATCCCCTGACATGCTGGCGCATCCAGCACTGTCAACATTTTGGCACTAGAAGGCGGGCCAGATGACAAGAAGAGACCTCGCATTTGTTTTGAATCTCTGCATATCTATCATGACTAACTATAGAGATTCTCTTCAATATTGTATGCCTTATGGAAATGACTTCATTATCTTGGAAAATCTCTCGAATAACTTGTCACATAAAACATACGATGGTGGAGGTACGTAGCCTTCGTTAGGCACACGGTCGTCATTGTAGGCTCATGCAAAAGACATACAATCTTTGAAGAATACATGACTTGTGCGTTGTTTGTCTACACGCTTCAAGGGCACCCAATACACTTGTGTTCCACACTTCCTAAAAAATCTATTCAATCTCTTTCTCATTTGGTCGCAAAGATAGGCCATGCTTTTAATCACTTTAACCATAATAATTTCGATGGAAGATTTGACTATCTTCTTCACATATCCAAAAATCCACAATTATTGAAATCACTCAAATTTGACTTAACACATTTTAGTGATAGAGCTGTGCAAATCACAGGCAACCACAGTTGCTATTGCAAGCGATTACTTGCCTTCACCTCATCAAACAACTCCACCACCGTAGAGTGGTGTGGGAGATTATACACACACATCGGTTGAACTATCATATCCTCCCACGCACCTACTCTTGATATCTGTGAAAATTTGGCTTACATGCCTACTAGTTATCACATGGATTCATCCCCTCAACCTCCGTCCCCATGTCATGTTGATCCTCTATATTGTACTGTCTTATGTTCTTCCATTCCAGACTCCTCACCTATTGTGAATGAGGATCAATCTATTGATAAAGTCGGTGTTATGTAGGCAACCTATGCGATCATTTAGGATGATTATGTGTGGGAATCTAAAGAAAAACTTGTGGTGAAGGATGAATCCCTTCTCGCCGCGCCTCACCCGCTCTATCCTAACATCCCTTGTGATTTTTCCACTGTTGATTCCCAATGTGAAAACTCATTTCCAGATGTTTCTACTTCTGATTGTTCTCAGGACACTTCGGATGTTAGTTTTCCATTACATTGCATAAAGGACACAGCTTCCTATGAAAATTTGTCCAATCTATCATCTGTCATTTCTGAAAACATAGAAGGTGAACATCCTTGCTTCTCATCTACCCCTCTACATGATTCATCAAATCATGAGGATTCCCACAAACTTCCTAAAATTTTTTATCTTGGTTGTCGTGATCTATATACTTCTTCATTTGATCATGATGTTGATTCAATTATTGTTAATGTTTTTAAGGCACTGGTCTATGAAGATATATCTGTTGGCGAAGTCGAAACTCCACAAAATATCGAGGCACTTCAACCCGAGTTGATGGTTATGTCAATCCCTCGTTATTCTGAGGTTGGTTTCGCTTCTGATCAGGAAATTTTTGAAACATGAAAGGCTCCTCATCACTCTCTGCTTTGCATTGAAGATCAATCTAACACTTAGATTTCATATCCTCCACTCGAACTACATCATCCCATAGCTCATGCATTGGAGGAATCTTACACAAGAAGCACATTTACACAACGTAAGTGGTCTACCCTTCTCACGACATTTTCTTGCATGTCACAGCCAAGAGAATGCATACACTCAACATCTACACGCAGTGTAGCACATCAACATGGAAAGTCCACAGAGTGCATGTCATGCACTTTCACTCATTTTTTTTATGTGAACGCTCGTAATCTCAGAGTGTGTTTGTCTTCATCATTATATCTTTTATGTTTGTTGGTTTGCACAACTGTGTTGTTCGCAAACCATGCCTTCACAAACATGAGTCGACCAATGCATCGGTGGTTGCATTGAAAGTATCACTTCACATGAGATGACCCATGCACTATTAGCTTAGGAGTATGAGTAGTGTTTTTATTTTGATTGGTTTGCTTTCATCCATGTTTGCTTCTTTATTTTGGTGTTTTTCTTGCTTGTTTGTTTGTTTGCTTACTCACTTTGTATATGCATTTTCTTCTGCTGCTTGCTTTTCTTTTTGGTTTGTTTGCTCGTTTATGTCCATAGGTTAGTTTCACATGGACCATGTGTGATTCTTGAAACAAGTTGGGTGAAGTACAAGAGGACTTGTATAGCTATCAATACTTGGTTATCTGTCATCTTGCCTTTTATGTAAGAACTTATTGTCTTCATTCCATGATAAATCAATGGAAAATATGTTCACTTCGAAGTGAAGCTTGGTGAAAACACAATGCTTGTGCACGAACTAGTATCACCTACTCTATTCGGTTGTTTTTGGGTTAATCCTTATCACCTCATTCAAGTATAGTAAGGTGGAGGGGAAAACCTTAACATGCACGTAAGAGGTATATACAAACTAATTCTTTGAAGGAAAAATCTTTTCAGCTCTTAATAATTCAGGATCCCTCTTTCGCCTTTGAAATGAATAAGTGTTATGCACAGTTATGAAAAGTGAAAAATGAAAAAGTGAAAATGTGAAAAAATTTGAAAAAATAAAAAATGAAGAAGGCGAAAGAAGAGAAAGGCTTCGTACAAAGAGGTGGTGCAAGTAACTCCATCGGGGTACTAACCAAGCCTTCTAGAAGCAGAATGATGCTTGTGTTCCTGCGTAACTCTATCAGGGTACTATCTAGGCCTGCTGGTAGCAGAGCGACACAAGAGATGAAACTAAAACTCTGACAATCATACGACTTGTGCACCAATATACCCCTCATCCCCAATCAAAACAACTGCGTTGGCATGGCTTGGAATGTGTGTTGACCAACCAAGGGCTTGACTGATGCTACATCTTACAATCAAGCAAGTGTGGAAACCAAAAAGAATAGAGAATTGAACAATACTTTTGGAGGTATTAGACTTTCTTTTCATGAACAAGGTTCATTCAGAGAGCTAGATTTCTACCATTGTGTTGCCAATTTTTGTAGTGGCTACAAGCACCCTCCAAAATTTTTCCTTAGCTTCATTTTGGAGCCTCCCTAAGGACCATCCTCAGTAGCATGTCTTACACTATCAAGCACATCAACTTCAGTTATTTCATAGAGTCTTGTTAGCCTGTGCATGCAATTTTGTTCGACCTCCTTCATAGGTTGCTTTTCGAACTTAGTGCTAGTTGTTGTTTCAACAACTCCATCTGGGAATTGCACAATTCTAGAGGGGAACCAATGTTCCCTCTAGGAATTGTGCACACCTAGTTGGACACCTAGATGGGCTCCAAAATTACGTCATTCTTCCTATCAGTCTTCCACTCAAAAATTGCGCAATTCATCCTAGGACAATTACTCAGCCCAAAAATTGCATAATTTTGGGCAGCAATCACATCCCTCTCCTAGAAATTATGCAAATCTGGGTAGCAGTCACCTCCTTCTCCCATAAATTACACAATCCCTTTGGGACAACCAGCCCAACAACTAGCAGAAAGTGCGTAAATCCATATAGGTAGCCTGTTGGGCTTAGAAATTGTGCAATATAATTAGATAGGCTTCCTTGAGAAAATTGCGAAATATGACCCAAGACAACTACTCGGCCCAAAAATTACGCAATATTGGGAGACAGTCACTTGTTCCTCCCATAAATTGTGGAATCCCTCTGGAACATCCATCTCTGCTCAGCCTAGAAACTACAAGACTTTCATCCTAGGCTCACAAACCAATGCATGTGCCTTCAGTTTGACCGGTTCCCTCCGGGACCAAGAAAAATTTATTTTCATGCTTGGACTGCTTTTCCCAAGGCAAC
Organism: Pinus taeda; assembly: GCA_000404065.3. Taxonomy (NCBI): domain Eukaryota; kingdom Viridiplantae; phylum Streptophyta; class Pinopsida; order Pinales; family Pinaceae; genus Pinus; species Pinus taeda. Next base: position 25,078 of record APFE031320406.1, on the reverse strand, counting down.
ATGCAAAGGCATCCCTTGATTTATGGATCTATTTTTAGCAGTTGGAGGTTACATGCAAGGATCATTTCAGAAACCTCTCGCCAAGTGTCGCTTTTCCTATATTGGTGGCAAGCGCGTCAAAAACTCAATATTATCAAAACTCATCAACTGGACATGACATAGTTCATTCCTCACATCAACCTTGCACCTCTAACATCCCAGATTACATCTAGGAGTCATTGGCACATTCAGCTCACCTGTATTGGGGTAGCCCAATTTTCATGTCTTGTGCTGTGTTTCTGTCGTTTTTTGTTTTTCTCTTTGTGTGAGTGTTGTCTACTTGATTCAGTGAGCACTTGCTTTCATTTTGATGTATGTTAGCTTGTACAAGTGTCATTTCAGTTTTTATTTGCATATCACTCCTGTCGCATGCATGACATTGTTTTTTCGCGAACAGTGATTGTTGCGGCGACAAACTTCACACACATGCATGCTTTCCCGTTTTCTAAATCCTACACTTGTTGTTTGCATGCATGATCATTCACTCTTGTTTGCACTCATCTCATAATGCATTCAGACTTCTCATGTTTTCAGTCGCCCGTCGGCCAGTCTGGGCTACCTTGGCCCGCACTGTGTCTTTCCTGACTAGCACTTCGCATTTTCGAAAGTGAAGGCTCTGCCTTCACTCTAGAAATTGTGAAATTCTAGCACATCATTAAGCTCCATGCTTCATTATGTGATTCTTGGAGGTAGTTTCTCGCTGGCTCTAGAAAATGCATAATGTAGTTTGCTTGTTGCATGTCACTGATTGTGCATTGCACAGTTTCAATCCTCAGCAAGCTAGGATGGATTGTCCATTACATATTCCTAGCAATTAGTCAGCCTCCTGGTAGCCTGAATTTTGTCATCTATAGTGTTAGCAGTCAGTCTCCCAGCCTCCCAGAGAAAATTGTGCAATCTTCAAGGACAGTCACACGAATATGTTGCATGTCAGTCCTCCAGTTTGTTTTGGTTTTCAACTGACATATTTCTTTCCATGAGTGTTGTTATGTATCTAGGTATCATAGGTGTCATTTTCCTCCCAGTAGCATAGGTATAATGGTTTCCAGGAGACCAGAGTCAAAGACACCGTTAAGAGTGCAATTAGGGATGTAGGCATTCAAGTTTCTATGAACATGCCTTCCCAAGAAGAAATCAAGTTGTTCATGGAGAAGGAGTTGCATGTGATCGCGTGAAGGTCGATAGAGAAACAGAGAAGGAGTTGCATGTGTTGAAATAGCAACTCAAGGAAGAAGAGGAGCTTCACATATAAGATAATGAGTCACAGTAGGAGCAAGTACCGCAAGGGGCGCTACATGCACAGAAAGATGAAACTACGCTTGTAAAAGTTATAGATCCATCCTAGTAGTTGGCATGAAGTAGACAAAGGTGAGTAGTTTTATTGATTACATGCAAGGGAATTCAACAACATGCATGTCATTGTGTGCACCCATGCGATCAACCCTTTTGGCACACTCACCGAGGCGAAGACAAGAAGCAAGTTCCATTGGAGTTGAACATGTATTTCAGCAAGTTGATGTGCACAGCCACCAACACATGCCTGGATATCAACACAGACACTACACATCAGTATGTTACCAGTTTGGCCACACCCTAGACGACCATGCACATGCTATCAAATGAGTTGGACAAAGGAGCCATATCAATGTGCCCAGATGTAGTGCAGGAAAGAGTTCACTTTCAGTAGGATGTCACCATTAAGTGCACAAACAAAATTAAGGACGCCCAAGCTTGGCATCAATTCGCCACCATCGACCATCACAAGGATGTCAAAGATTCGGTCTCACGACAATGGTCTGAGTGTTATTGATGCCTTGCATGGTTTGCTCAAGCCATTTTGGCTCACATGGATACATATGCAAATTGTATGTTACATCTTGTCAAGTGGAAGTTCAAGTGTCGATAGTTGAATGTAACAGTCATAGAGTAGTTGAAGTGTCATGAGGGTAGATGAATAGTCACAAAGTGGAATGTCAAGGGTCACCCCACCCTTCGCTATAAATAGTCCTTTATAACCCATTGTAAAGGCTTTTGGTCAGCCAAGCTTCCAATAAGAGTATCTTAGAGAAATCTTGGACAGTATAGTAACGAGCCTTGGCTTCTCCACCGTGCAGAGCTAGTATATCTCTTTGGAGGAGCAGGCGACAGTGACTGTAACGTTTCACTGTCAGAGCTAGTGGTTGATCATGGTTGTATTGTATGATTGGAACTTTCACTTCTTCATACAACAGAGCCAACACGTTTCATGCATATGTTGTATTGTATTTCAGTTATCTTGTTTACTCTAAATTATATATGTATATGTTTTCTTACGCATGCATGTCTAGCTATTTTCTATATATGTGTGTATGAATATTACTGAAATTTGTTGTTGGTTTAACCATCACTTTGGATTGCTAGCTTACTTCTTTCCATGTTGTGATGCATCTTTTCTCGTGTGTTCCCTTCTTAACTCCATGCTTTCACAGGTTTCCAAGGGGCGCACACACCTCACCCTCCATGTGTTAGAACCACTCATGCACCTTCTTTGACTTGTTGCATATGTCACACCCTTGCTACCAACAGGGACATCTTACTTGCCTCTATGCACAATCACGGGCAAGGCGATACTACACGACCCACTGTTGGGACTCCTACACCAAATGGTCTGAGGTCTAGTTGGGACTTCTTACTGAGGAGATCACCTGACATGTTGGCAGGTCCAACACCATCAATAGAACCCCATCACACCATAGTTATCCAGAAATGTCAAGGCAAGGCAAGGCTCAAGAGACTGTCACACCTGGAAAAACCCATGCCATGACGAAAAAAAACCATATGCAAATCCATGCATGCCAAATCTATCAAGAAAATCACACATGAAAATTACTACCTGCAAAGAATCCTGTTGTAGCTTCTTGATCCTACTCTTCCTTGGATTCTCCTTCCTCCTTCTTTCCTTCTTTGCCTTTCTTGATCCAACAGAAAAGTGTTCTAAGAAAACTCTAAGTGTCTAAGAGTGAGTGAGAGAGATAATAGTAAGAGAGCTCCAAAACTAAACTGACAAAAGGTTACACTGACAATGCTTGAGAAAAATCATGCTAATTGATCCTCATAAGCTTTTTTATTAATAAGGCTTCTATTTTCTTCAATTTCCATTATTTTCCTTCATTTACCTCCTCACATGAAACATGTGACCTTTCACCTTCCTTTTCTCTTAATTTCCATTATTTTCATAAATAAATGTGCCAAAAATTCCATTTGTTCTTTCCAAAGCCTTTTCCAAATTCCTTAGTCATAATAAATCGAATGACCACCCACTAGGAATTTTTTCCAACCATTAAGCTTGGAATATGTTTCACATGAACATGGTTTTATATATTTTTACATGGATTTTTAACCAAGGTTGTTACAAAACCCTCCCCCTTGGGGAAACATTACCCTCGGTGTTCATTGACACTTATAACCAACAATATCGCTACAACTAAACATACTACCCATGGAGCTTTATAACTTAGCTCGTTGCATCATTTGCAATGACCACCACTAAGACATGACAAATATAATGTTTATTGTAGCTTTATAACATAGCTCATTATGGTATTTAAAATAACCAAATATACACATACACACATTTGCTAAAACAACAAACAAAAGGATACGATGCTTGCATCAGCAACAAAGGAATCTAGAGGCTTACACCTCCACCCTCAAAATTAATGTTAGGATTCACCTCTTTCCCAGGAAGTCCAGAATCCACTACCAAAGTGAAATTTACATCCAATGTCAAACACTACAATCCTACACCACTTTTCCTGTCAACGAACAATTACCAGCTCATGATTCTAGGGCACACTCCCAATGTGCATCTGATTTCATCTGGCAATGCTAATGACAAAAAAAAATCCATCCCTGCCAATCCCTTCTTTGCCATATATACCCTCAGGAAATCTAGTCACCTCTTTTGTGCAGTCACTCACCTTCCAATTTCCCTGACATCCCCTATCTCGAGCAATCAATCCCTTGGCAATGGTTCCTCGCATCGAAAGGTCAAACATCCAGAGCATATACCTACCTCAAAAGCATCATAATGGTCATAACATGCTCATGAAAATCAATGAAAATTATTGGGTATCACTGTCCCACAATGTCCCTGCTCCTGGAGTGATTTACCAGCATATTGTTGCCTATTCCAATTCATTTTGTTGATGTTTCTAATGCTTGTCATAATTTCCGTCCACCCAACCAGGCATTTCGTGCTTTCCTGTACCAAGAACATAATTTCCATTAGATTCAAAATAAATTGAAATAAATTCACATCATACCTCATTCGTAGCTCATCAATAAGGTACACTTCCAATCCTATTTACTTCCTATCACAAAAAGTTAAACTAGCATATTTGATCAAATCATTATGTATAAACATATCACATCAGGCTAGCTTAAAACACAACCATCATAAATCAAAATCATGAATCGCATGCAATCATCATAAACCACAATCATAAATCACATATAACCATCATAAATCAGAGTCATAGGTCATATGTATAATAAAACTGAAATAAAATACTAACACTTATCCTTCATTGGCCCTTACTACTACCTTTTTTCCTTTTTTACACACACCTGATCAGTTACCATGCTCAGTAAGCACCTAGTGTCTTTGCTTCTCTTTAATCATGTACACATACACAATGTACATCACAACACATACATCCACACACAAGATACCACATCACACAATGCATACACCTACACCCAATGTACAACACAATACATATATGTATACAAAGTACAACAAAGCAAATACACATGTCACAATACCATGAATACACAATGCACATACATAGTATCGCATGCCCGCAACACAACATGTACGACATGCACACAATACCACATGTACACAAGTACCATATGTATAACATGTCCACAATACCACCTGTACACCACATGACTTGCACAATATGTGCACAACATCACATGTACACAACACCACATGTACAAAGAATCACATGCATGACCTGTACACAACACCCCCTGCACATAGAACCACACGTAGAACATGTACACAGCACCACATCCATACAACACCACATGTACAATCACACACAAAACACCATACGTACATAGTACCACTTGTACAACATACACACAACACCATATGTAGATAGCACTACATATACAACATGTACATAGCATCATATGTACACGTCACTACATATCCAATTTGTGCAGAACACCACATATACAACATGTGCACAATACGATATGTACACAAGATGGCATATCCAACATGTACATAACACCATCTATAACCAGCATTGCATATGCAATATGCATAACATATACACAACAGTAGCACTGCACATCCACAACCATATTGTCTCCACTAAGAAACCTTGCTTCTAGTGTCCCTCCTTGATCCATGCTTATCCTAGCATGTTGTAGATTATACTACTTTCATTCCACTAATGTATCCCTTAGTATAGCATGTCCAAAAAACAAACATAATATAATCACATAATATCAACTCATAACCACATGATATTGACCTCGTAGATTTGTCAGGGCTACTCTTCCCACTCGATTCCTCATAAACCAAGAACCTCTTCATGTCATTCACCCACATAAGCAATCATTCCTCCAAAAGAATGATTCCTAATGATCCTTTTCGATAGCAACATACATACATACATATAAGCATATAAACACTATCATAAAAACAATCATGGTCCATGAAGACCCTGTCAGACATGACATACATACATGTATACATATGTAGACATCATCACAACCATGATTGCAACACAATCACCAGATACCATAAGGTCAAGGTTAAGAAAACTCCCTTTATCAATTCACAACATCCACAACACTGAAAATAACGATTCCCAACATAGCCAAGGCATCTGACACCTCAAATCCATTTACTTTACCATTCCTGGTTACTTTTCTCATGATTGTCTTGTCATTGTCCATTTACACCAATGGACCCAACCAATCCAACTAGATATCATACTCTTACCTTTAACTACCATTATATATGCATTGAGCTTCATCTAAGTCTCATATTACTTGATGGGTTTCATTCAGCTTCTCTCGAGCTCCATTAACTTTCCTCTTTCCCAACCATTTCCCAATACTCAAAAGTTGAAAGGAAAGCATAAGAAATAACCAAGAAGAAGACCATGAAAACCAATAACAACAGGACACCACAAAGTGGCAAGGCCTTGCACTAGACATAAACAAAACCACAAATGAATCTCAACAAATCACAAAAGACCAAAAGCACAAGACTGGCAAAAGACACCATGACTCCATCCCCGCAGCTTTCCAATGCTTCCAAGTGAAATCTCAACCAACGCCTTGTTTAGGATTTCATGGAAATCCCTTACCATGCAATCCCCTGCATCATATTGCCACAAACACATAATTTTCAATGTATAAATAAATATTATATACCATTTAGCTTACCTTGTTATGCCAAGCACATCGCCTTGTAGCTGAATACATATGTGACATGTCTCAAGGGACTCTAATTCCCTTGACAAATCTAGATATAAGTAGACACCAACTATTATACATGTCAAATAGATGTCCCTGAATATAGCACATATCCACATAATTCCAGACAAAATAGGGTTATTAATATTTCATGTATGCAAAACACTCTTTCATCTCAAATTGTGGTTTCAAAACATAGCCAAAGGAATTCTCACCCAATTCCTTTCTTTTACCTTTGCCTTGCTGCAATTGAGTCTTACTATGTATTGTCACATCACCCAATGAATAGTTATCTAAATAAATCAACTATTATCTTGCCATGCTAATACCAAGCATGTTTCCTGCAACTGTTCACACATGTCGATCACATGTTCCAAAGCTCAAGGAAACATATCTATTATTTGGGAATCAACCTTCACCAAGTCTAACAATGATGTCATAATCAAAATCAACTCACATTCATCAGTCATAATACATAATGTTACACTCAAGTACATATCAACTGTATCAACACATTTGTGTTAGTAGGACCATCTTAAAAAAACATCATTTCTTCATGCAATTTTACAGACACATACTCATATCATGTAATTTAATCAAACATTCAAACAAACTATAAATGTACCATGCTAGATAAATCAACTAGACATCATAATAGACACCAAACACTCAAACACCAAACTGACGACATAATCAAAGAGTCAAGCACCAAATATACGACATAAGAAAACTCATACCTTAATGTATCTCAGGGGAGGCTATCTAGTCTGCACAATCAAGCTAGATTACCATGATATAAATTCACAACATATAAACTCAAACATAAATAAGGTGATGATATCCATAATAGTAACTAGCTAACATGTTCACATCATAAACACATAAGCAATTTTCATTCATGCATAATAATCACATCTGCATCGTTAGTGTATATTTGTATGGCATAATATAACTCATACTAGAATGTCATAACCATGATCATTTGCAAATGTCAATTCAAATTAGCATCAAACATAATAACATCAAGACCTCAACTGCAAGGACCATAATCATTAGGCATATGACCACAATGCATATAACAATAGGTTACTATCCTTCATGACTAACAAACGCATGTACATATGATCAAACTAATTAACTAACATCTATCATACATGTAGCCATAATAATAATAGAATGGAAAGCATATAAGAAACCCTAATGTGTATAACAACCATTAACCACATAACTGCATACCAAATGTACAACCTATATGATTATCTTCTCTTACCGCAAAGTCTAGTGTTGCAATCTCAATCTAATGATTTGCATGTCCTTCTTCACCTCAGTCAACATATCAACATCATAACATACCAACAACATCATGATGACTTGAAATGCATACAATAATCTCATGCACAACAACCATGCCCATAATAACACATGCATAATAGCATATAAACACTGACATGCATAACAAATTCATGTACAATTGACATGCATTCATGACTAACACATCCCAAAAACAACATCATTAACACCCACATGGTGACACAACGACAACACTGACCATCGCCATGTATACACAATAAGTGCATATACAACCGACATGAATGCATGATGAACACACAACCCATCTAGTCCATTGAGTGAACCATGCTCTGATACCACTCTGTAACACCCTCATCCCACATCTACACATGTAACTTGCCAACCAGGGTAAATATGCAACAAGATGCCACTATAATGGGATTCAACCTCCTAAGTCACCTTAGGGAAGTGGAATTGATAGAAACACACCACACAATCCTTCCACATCAACAATAGAACTCCGAGGAACCATCCCAACCACTCAGGTTACCAGTCCTTGAGGCCAACTGAAGTTTTAGTGCATCAAACCCCTAGACACTCCATTGATATGGACAAGGGTGCATCTGGGAGGCTTTAGGAGCTCCTACAAAAAGGAAAAGGAAGCTTCTGGGGACTTTTTCCCCTAGTGTTGTGCTTGTGACTCCACGATTTGTGCCTATTTTTCTAGCCCAGAGTCGATATCACTTCCTAGAAATCAATGAAGCCTTCATAAACGAAATTTCATAGCAGAACAAAGATACATTTGCAAACAAATCAATAAGAACTAGGTTGGACTCATACTAGACATGACACACATTTCGTCAAACATATCACAAATATGAAATCTATAGGTCTTAACAACATAGCTGAGCTTAGGGGTCTCATACCTATCTGAGATTCACTATGAAGCGTTGTTTCCTTATCACATTAGCTACATTATCATCTATTAATCCATATATACATTGCTCATTCATTTACAAGTAGAAACATGATGAGAGCCATACATCACCATTATCATAAAACATATCCATAACCAGCAGAATAACAACAAAAATACCAAGGAAAGAACTCTACGTATGAACCAATATAATAATCATGAAATAACAAGAAGAAATAACCTCATTTTAATAAAGGAAATGACCAATTAGGTTTGGGACTCACCCCAACCATGGATTAGTTGAACCAAATCTTTCTTTCAGCCAATCACCCCATGTGTTATATTCCAAGCATGAATGTGGGACTCAAAACCAAACTCAACCAGAGCTTCCCGAGGCTACACCATGTCACCCTCATCAATAGAACCAGGCTTTACTGCAAACCATCTCAGATCACTAGGCCACAAAACAAGCAGGGATGCCATCGAATTTGACCACATACATCGTGAGAAATTTCCCTATCTCCTAGTCTCTAGGCTTTATCGTAATCCACACTAGATCACTAGGCCCTAACTGAGACTCCACCCTCTAGGCTTTATTGTATATCCTACCATTCATCGGCAAGGATTCCTATGCCTAATCAAGGGAAACCACCTCTAGGCTTTACTGTATATCCCACCATTAACTGATCGAGGATTCCTATACCCAACAAGGCACACAATACCTGGCTTTACCACAACCCACAGTCCAATTCACAGTTCACTAGGCTAGTGGCTTTACCGTAATCCACAATCCGGTTCAGGGATCACTAGGCCATGTTTTATTTCTTTCGGAGATCCACCTCACTCAGCTTTGAATCCATATGGAAAACCAGCTCAACTAAAACATGAGAACTCCATCAAACCATGGCTATCCATAAATGGCAAGGATTGGCTAAAAACATTGTCACACCTAGAAAAACCCATGCCATGACAACAAAGAACCACATACAATACCATGCATGCCAAATATAGCAAAGAAATCACACATGCAAATTGATACCTACAGAGAATCCTATTGTAGCTTCTTGATCATGCTCTTTGTTGCTTACTCCTTCCTTCCTCTTCGTCTTTGCCTTTCCTCATCCAATGACAAAGTGCGCCAAGGAAATTCTAAGTGTCAACTAGTGAGGGAGAGAGAAATTAATGAGAGAGCTCCAAAAATGAACTAACAAAATATTACATTGACCAAACTTGAGAAAAAGATTTCCAATTGATCCTCATAAGCATTTTTGTCAAGGGGGGATCTGTTTTCTTTAATTTCCATTATTTTCCTTCATTTTCCTCCGCACATGAATCTTGTGACCTTTCACCTTCCTTTTCCCCTAATTTCCATTATTTTCATAAATAAATGTGCCAAAAATTCCAATTTTCCTTTGTTGAAAATAGCAACAAGAAACGCTAAAAATAGCATTGCTATAAATAGCATTTCAGGATATACTCCAACTCTATTGGAAATAGCAAAAAATAGAAATGCTAAAAATAGCATTTTTATAAATATCATTTCGGGATAGATTCCAATTTTAATTAATCCCTGAATTAAGATTGGGAATTAAAATTCGAATTTAGTCTCACTCGTTGTTTTAAAAATAATTAATTAATTCATCATGAGTTAATTAGTTAGAGAAAATCAAACTTGAAGTGTATGTGAAGACATGCAACAATTATCCTTTTGATTGAGGAGGTTATCCCTTAATTAAGGAGATAAGGATGAGTTGTATTTGAGTTGTAATTAGTTAGCTCAATTAACTAAGTTAAGTCCAGTTATATTAGTTCCAACGGTTTGTGGAACTGATTGTGAGTTCAGTTAGTCAATGCATGCATGCATGCAACTAGTGTTCTCCAGATAACTGAATATTCTTTCATAAATAACTCATGCATGTCGGCTCAAACAGAGACGTAGTTGAGATCAAAGGAAGGGACAGTGTACTATCAGGAGGAATTTTCCTATATAGGAAACTCATCCATGCAGAAGGAATTATCTCCTTCAGGATTGTGCATTATTTCAGAGGTTAGTGAGCAGTGTGTGAGGTAATTATACACAGGTGGCAGCTTGAGCACCCAGGAGAAACAACGCAAGAAAATAGGAGGCTTGGAGGGTAGAGGAAAAGGTTTGTGAGAAGCATTTGACTGTCTATGAGTAGTAGTGAGAGATTCTACTGAGAGATTGATAGCTTGTGAGCTAAAGCTTTGTGTAATCCTGAGATATTTCCACTTGTATGATAATACAGATAGCGGGGTTTTTAGCTGAGGATTTCCCCAGAGTATTCTTCTATGTTTCATGTGTGATTGAATCCTCTTCTCTATTATATGTGTTCTATTTGATCTTGCTCAAAATCGATTAAGCTTTCGTAACTTTGTTTGTAAAAGTAGACCAAGTAGTTTTCTTTAGTTACATTGCATTATAAGGTGATCTACAGTGAAAATTTCTACAGCCTTTCGAAAGTCTTTGTCATTTCTTTTGCACAATTCCTTAGCCATAATAAACCAAATGAGCACCAACTAGGATGTTTTTACCACCATTCACCTTGAAATGTGTGTCCCATGACCATGGTCCTATATGTTTTTACATGGATTTTTAATGAGGGATGTTAGAACATCATCATATTCAATCATATTGGTTTTTTTAAAGTTAATTTTGTGAAGGCGAGGAGGGGTGGAAAAGACAATGATGGGCTATATTTTAAAATTAGTTGTGATGTGAAGATCACCTGTTCGAAACTATGTGAACAAAAATACAGTCATTTTAAGGGTTGGTGTGGCCCAGGTCGGGTGCAATCCTAGGGTGATTTTAACAGCTTAGATCCCCTTGGGTCACAGTTTCTCAAGCCAAAGGTCAAGTCTATTGTAATCTCTTAAGAACACAGACAACTTGACAAACAAACAAAAAAATGTTAATTTTGCTAATACATTTTTTGGTTTTAGGCCTATTTCTGACGTTGAGATTCCCTTAATAATTACTGTATATATATGAGATAGAGTACAAATTATAATAAAATGGGACCATGTGGGGTTCTGACCAACATAACAATATATAAAAATACAAATGTAACAATTAATAGCATATTAATAGATTTTAGAGTTAACATGGGTTTTATATAAGGCTTAACAATATAAGAGTTGGGAAGGTAATCAAGCTCCACAACAACACTAACTTATTTTCTAATTCCGCTTACTTCCAGTTTATTCCATTATCAATATATAAAAATACAAATGTAATAATCAATAGCATAATAATAGATTTTAGAGCTAACATGGGTTTTATATAAGGCTTATCAATCTATGAGTTGGGAAGGTAAGCAAGCTCCACAACAACACTAAATTATTTTCTAATTCCTCTTACTTATAGTTCACTCCATTATTAGATATTTTGCTAATTTTGTGCCTCCTAGTCTAACTTTGATCAATTTCCAACTAGGGAAACTAGTTTTCAAATTAATTGAGTGTTATCTATTGGAATCTATTGACAAATGAAATATGACTATCGTTAGAATGTCATCAATGAGCAGAGGAAACTTGATCACAGGTCCCAATTAAGTGAGTCTAAATGGGACTTACAATTATGTTTCCTCCCGTCATTGATGGCACCCTATAATCTGCATAATGGCTCCTATTGTTACAAGTCTATTTGGGCACGTCACTCCCGACATTCAGATCAATACAATTAGGGCTCATAAAACTCTAATTAAGTTGTTACATTCCCTAGACAGGTGATTACCTTGAATGCTTCCATACATGAAAGTTTCCTAGCTTGAAGCCTTGCTCAAATGCCTCCTTGGGACACCAACGCAGACTTGATCAGGGGTAACTGCACTGCAGAGTAGGCAGACCAATTCAGGTCTGCACTGTAGTCCACTTAAGCCCTCTTTGACCTGTGCTAGACGAGATTGAGTGAAATTTGCATAGGGTTCTGGGAATATTCCTTGATTTTAGATCATTCTAGAAGGATCCCATCTCTTATCTCCTCCTATAAGCTCGAAATTGGATAGCGTAAGCATCAATTAACCTCCTATCCTCTCATCCCTTGCTACATAGAAACTAACTCCAAGTTTGGAAGTCCATTCAATACCCCAATTTATGACAAACCACCTCCATTTCCCTATAAATTGAGCACTCGTCATAGTGATTAGGGGGCTAGAATTGGAAGTTTGTAAGGAAATTCTGTTGGTTTAATTTTCAATTTTAGTTCAAGGACTAACTAAAATTGGAATGTATCTTGAAATGTTATTTATAGCAATTTTATTTTTAGCACTTCTATATTTAGCATTTATTGTTGCTATTTTCAACATAAACACTAAGGGAAATGAAAAGAAAAACTTGCATTATGAATCTATAGGTTTGTGTGTGCTTGTAGGAATAGTATAGTTAAATTGCATTAGATGTGCTCTATGCTCTTTGATTAATCATTTTGATTGCTCTATACCTTGTAGTTAAGGTTTTCATTGTTCAAATAAAATGAAAAGAATGTTTCTCATCATAGTTGCATTCTAGGAATTTCAAAGACATCACACGGTGAACATGAAAGACAAACTTTTAAACAAGATCAACTAAATTTATCTCAATTAACGTAATGGAGCATTGTAACTTAATGCATAACCTTTAGAGGTCTAGGCTAGAGACGTGTTCTAGCATCATTAAACATAGCAGCTGTTGCTAATTGTCTATGATACATTCTGAGTGTGGTACCTCATTCCACATCCGTAATCATATCGTAGCTCGTTCACGTACTTTTGGGTATATAGGGCAGTGTTATAGTACGAAAAGTATAAAGGAATTCCCTCACTGTGTTGTTTCGCATTAAACAATGCTAACACAAACTTGGGCCCCACGTAATTTTGGGTATATATGGGAGTACTACATTATGTTTCTATCCATCCATAGGTAACCGAGTTAGCCACCTTGTGTATTGTGATACACCGAAAACAACATTCGGGGAGATTGCCTACACGTATGTTAGGTCCTTGGTTTACTAAGGTAGTATATTGTAGTTCACAATTACTTGGAAATCATTTTTCCTACATTATCCCTCTTTTGTTTTGTTATGTTATTTTGATTAAAATAAAATTAATTAACCATAGATAACATCCTCCACATCACTCCTTATTTGATCTTAGGTTGAGACATATGGCAACAACTCCAAAGTCCACCGATCAAGGAATTCCTTTTGATGGGAATCCTAGTCCTTTTCCTCCTTTCGGAAATATTAGTGCTCCTTATATGGTTACATTATCCCTTCCAGGACTTACCATTGGCTGACCAGTATGGTTTTTCTCAACCTCCTTTGCCCTGCAACTGAATATTCCTACAACGAGACAAAATCAACCTCTAGTTGATCCTAAAGTTGACCCTTTACCTTCTTTGTTGGTTGTTTCTTCCTTCCCTTATTCCTCTTCACCCGATGAAAGTATTAACACTAGTGACAGGGTGGATAAGAAGAAGAAGAACGGGAAGAAGAAGAAGAAAATTTAGCAAGGGCCAACCAAGAAACCATTGCTCCGAATGCAACTTATTATGAGAAACCATCTTATAAGCCTCACAAACTTCGATATCCTTGCAAACTTTGTACAGGAGACCATCCTCTTCGAAATTGTTCTAGCATTCCTCATATCTTAGAAGAATGGTCTTCTCTTTCACATCATCATGTGTCATCAACTTTTGGAGATCATGCGGGTGACACACCATCAACTAGTGGTAGTAAAGTTCATGGAAAGAAGGGTAAAGTTAAGTTTCCCTATACTTTATGTGAAGGGAGTCACCCCGTTCACCTTTGTACCTATCTGGATGAAGCCCAAAAATTGTTGGATAACCATTCTACTTCATCACATCATCTTCCATCTGGATACAGGAGTCTCTCCCTTAATCCTTCACTAGTTGATGAAGTGACTAACCCAAATCAATCGTCAGTCAAACCCACTCTCTCTAAATGTGAATCCCATGAGTCTATACCTGACCGATCGTAGGTTGAGGAAACAGTTGAACCGATTTCACTTTAGTTAATCGTACCTTTCCCATAGAGAGTGAGTATGAAACCACTCAAGTTATTTTCATTTATTTAGATTCCAATGAGCTTGGAGGCAACCCTCTTGTTTCATCAAGACATGATGAAAATCCTCCCATTCTGGTAACTCAAGGGGGTAGTTCTCAAATTCTTATAGTAGCCCCTCCAAGTAGTCTGGTCACTTCCTTTGATTGGAATCGATTGGCAGGATGTCATCTTCCTTCTTATGTGTCTTTCCAAATCATAGTACAGGTTTATTATATGATTGTATCTGGTGCTATTATAGATGAAGGTGCATCTATGAGTATCTTTTCGTCCACTGCTTGGCAAGTGCTCAGTTCGCCGCCACTTATACCTGTTACCCAGAATTTGTTGGTTTTTAATAGAGGAACCAGTCAACCATTAGGGATGCTTCCTTAGTTTCCCTTTACTTTGGGAGGAAAAATTGTTTATCCCAATGTGATGGTAGTCCCAGGCCATTTAGATTACAATTTACTTCTTGGACGCGACTATGTTTATGATATGGGAACTATTGTTTCGACACTCTTTCAAGTGATGTGTTTCCCGCATGAAGGCAGAATTGTCACCATTGACCAACTTTCATTTCCCGGCCCAAATATGGCTTCCCGCCAACCATCTTTCCTAAATGGTCCTTTTGTCCCAATGGTATCTTCCCTGCCATGGGTCAATTATGTGGCAACCCATTCCATGCCTACATCAACTGACGATCAATTCTATGATGTTGTGCATTATGTACTAGGGGCATTGGAACCAGATCTCTCTAATGGATTCCTTGCTACATATCCCTTCTAGAGCATTGTTCTCTCATTTGATGAGAACCTCTTGGAATTCATGATCTCTTATGGGTCGTGATCAAGGAATCATGAGGATAGTTCCTGGTCTTGTGTCAACCTCACTAAAAAATGAAACAAAGTGTATGAGGATAGTTCTTGGTCTTGTGTCAACCTCGTTAAAAAAATGAAACAAAGGGTATGAGGATAGTTCATTGTATTGTGTTAAGCTCATTAAAAAATGAAACAAGGAATATGAGGATAGTTCTTTTACTGTGTCAACCTCATTAAAAAATGAAATAGGTCTGAGAGCATAGTTCCTTGTCTTGTGTCAAGCTCGTTAAAAAATGAAACAAGGAATCTAAGCAGAGTTCCTTGTCTTGTGTCAAGCTCATTAAAAATTGAAACAAGGTCCCCTGGAGAAAAGTTCCAATTCGAGTCTTTGATTAGATCTCGTAAAATCCCAGCCAAGTCTTTCACTTGATCTCATAAATAAACCTTCATTCCATCTACTTGACAACCATGAATAGTCTACATAGTTGAATGTAATGAAGCTTGGGGGGAATTCACTTAGAATCGAGTCATCATGCTGGGGGCATGTAAACCAATCTCAAGCATAGTTTTTTCTTGTTTCAAGCTGGTGTAAAAATGAAACCGAATCGAAGCATAGTTTTTCGTTTCAATCTTGTGTAAACATGAAACTGAATGCAAGCATAGTTTTTCATTTCAAGCTTGTGTAAACATGAAATTGAATCCAAGCATTGTTCCCTATGGTTCAAGCTTGTGCGAAAATGAACCCATTTCCATTTTAACCCTCATGATTTCCATTCTATCAACCTATTCCATCAGATGAGCCTTGTTTTTTCTCCTTCCATCATCACTATCTACCTGCCCAATCATACACTTTCACTTGGTTGTTTTACCCTTTTTGAGGAACAGTTGCAATGAGTGGTCTTATTAGCCAAACTCTTCACATAAATCAACATTTTTTGACAAGTTCCAACATCACCGAAACTAGTTGCTATCCTAGACACCACTCGTTCCTCTAAGTGGAGTCCCCTTTAAGCTTTTTTCAAACTATTGAAATATGAAAATATTGTCGAGCACTTGTCCTTTTCAACTCGTAAATGGTTGGAAACGACATTTACTCAGTATAAGTTTAACCCTTTTCCAGACTGAGATAGATTACTTATGAAAAAGGAATATGTTTATCGAACATGGTCAATAGGTACTCTCTTGTATTATTTTACACTTTTTTCGGACTTGAGAGAAAAATTTACTAAAAAGAACTTGTGGGGTTTTCTTTCCGTCCCTTTTAAAACTCACTAAACATGAAAAGGACCAAGCTTTGATTGTCGTTAAACTCGTTAAAACATCAAAATAGCAATAAACTTGTCCATCATGAGAAGACCAAGTTTCACCTTCATTAGGATCATTAAAACATCACATAGCGATAGATTCACCCGAAGGGTGGAATTATACTACAATTATATGTTATCCTCCTCAATCTTGTTAAAAAATAAAGATGTACTAGTCAGTAATGACTGGGGAAAATGAGAAAATGGGTAAGTCATTTTATGGTAGCAAGTCACTGTTGAACATGACACTTTCACTTCATCTCCGTGACTATTTGGGTTCATTTATCTACTTGATGGTTATCATACATGTGTTCTATCACACCATCCATCACTTTGGTTTTGGGTCAACGTTTCTAATTCATTCAATGTCGCCAACATGTTCAAGAGAAGTCACTTAGTAAACTTCATCCTTTGCAATACTCATAAACCTTCGTTTTGATGACCTCCATTCCTGAACATTGTTCCGTGAGTCACATTCTTTCTTCAAAATCATTACACTCATTTTTTGTTGTTGATGGGGATATATCAAGGCCCTCCTACAATGAGTCGCTTCTTGTCAACATCAGCACATTATCTAGGAAGTTGACTTAGAAACACCCTTCCAGTACCTTGAGGCTTGCATACATCAATGGCAAGTTTCTCGCTTCCAGTGATAGGTTAACATCACTGGCCTTCAACCGAAAGAATTTTTATGGTGTTCGACATCAAAACATCTATTCACACCATGCCAAATGTATTGCAGTACCTTGAGAATAATTATCATTATCGGTGATCTCTCTCGCGTATGTTAATGGTTTACATCATTTGTTGGTAGTTAGATGGTGTCTTCCCATGTTCAAAATGGTTAGACTCGTACATGAGTGAATGATTGGACGAGATAGAAAACCCTAGATCTAGTTCCATCCATCCGGGTTGCGATTTCAGGAGAGTACTAAATTATCTGTATGATGGCTTTACACAAATGGTCATCCTATCATGGGTCTATATCTGTAGACAACTATCTGATTGATGTACATGTAATGAAAATTTTATATGTTGAGCATGGGTATGTCGTCTCTCAGAAATTCATGAAAAGTTCAAAATATCATGATGTTATGTATTGTAATTGATGCAAGTCATTGTCCACTTTAGATCCTCCCCAACACATCGTAGGCATATCACTTGACATTATCATTTTGGACTTCATGCTTTAGGGGGCAACTATTATAGGTCTATTTGGGCACATCACTCCTGACATTTAGGTCAGTACAATTAAGGCTCCTCAAACCCTAATTTAGTTGTTACATTCCCTAGACAAGCCATCACATTAAATGCTTCCATCCATGAAAGTTTCCTAGCCCGAAGCCTTGTTGAAATGCCTCCTTAGGACATTAGTGCAGCCTTGGTCAGGGGTAACTACGCTGCAGAGCATGCAGGCCCATTCAGGCCTACACTGTAGTGCACTTAGGCCCTCTTTGACCTGCGTTGGGCGAGATTGAGCGAAATTTGCATAGAGTTCTCAGAATATTCCTTGATTCTAGAAGGATCCCATCTTGTATCTCCTCCTATGAGCTTGAAATTGGATAGGCTAAGGATCAATTAACCTCCTATCCTCTCATCCCTTGCTCCATGGAAACTAACTCCAAGTTTGGAAGGACATTCAATACCCTCATTTATGAAAAACCACCTCCATTTCCCTGTAAATTGAGCACTCATCATACTGATTAGTGGGCTAGAATCTCAAGTTTGCAAGGAAATTCTGTTGGTTTGAGAATTGAGTTCATGTTAAGTAATGTTATGCTCCTAGATTCTTGTGCGTTTGATGTGTCAAGGGTTGGACTGAAGCTGGAGGAGTGGCACAGGGTCGAACTGTATTGGGTGATACTCTTCCTTCTACATTAATAAAGAGTTTATTCCTTTTCTCATATTATTGTTCATATCTAAGATGATTATGTGTTTCAATGTCTTCGATTCCATTGTTTTATAGTAGATAGATCATGTATGTTTTTATCATTTCTTGTTCTTGCTTCTCTTGATATAGGTACCTTTTGAGAGGATTTAGTTCAAGTGGGAGCGATGGAAATTCAAAGGGGATCAAGGAAGCGAAAGACTACAAGTAAGTTCCTTCATCTCATCTATCTACTATAGGAAAAGGTTAAACTACTTTCTTTTTGTTGTTCTAGGTGTAGCTACCCACCTAGGGGCAATGTGTTTATCCATAGATGCAAATTCCATATAACACCTATACAATTGGAATTGATACTTATAGTTAATGAAAGCCATCATTGAAGCATGAAGGCATTATGGTGTACATGTTTCTTTCCATGAAAATCTAATCCCTTATTTAATTCTATGCTTATTACTTTTCTCCTCCTGCTCCTCACTTTGTTATTTTATCCCCTTTCTTCTCATCACTATGTTTTCTACTATAGAACCATTTTCACTTTAATGGCTCCTCACTTTGACAGTAAAGGTTGACCATCATTGCATTGCACCTATGCCAAAAGTGCTACATTGGATGTATCATGTTCTTTCCACTAGGAAGTTTCTATAGGATGTCACAAACACATAAGAATACTAGAAGTTTATAGCCAAGTTCAGAGGTTCATTGCTTCCACTGAAGGACATCAAAGCTCAAATAGAGAAATTCATCCTAGATGTGGACTCGATTTATACTCGTGACATGATTTTTTTCCCAATGACGAAATTATACTAGCATACAATTTTTTTTGTAGCTGATGCACTCTTTGTTTAGGAATTCAAACATATGGAGCTCCAAACTTGTTTAGAAAGACTAGAAAATCAAGGTAAAATTCTCGCATCATTGTTCATGGTTAAAAAATAAACATGGTGGTCTGCTATCTTTAGCAACAATAGTTGGCAAAATAAACACCCCACTGAACTCTTAATTGATGATTCAACCAAGTTGGCTCCTTTAGGTTCCTAGTTCCATTGTTTTAATTCTTCTTTTAGAATTAAACAATTAGATTTTATTTTATTACTCCAAGTTCTGTAGTATAGTAATATTAGTCCATGAAAGTTCAATTTCCCATTTTGACAATAATTCTTTCAAAATTTGAATAAATTAATGCTTTTCAGTGTTATACTTTTCTTAGCCTAGTTTCCCTCAAGGTAGGCCTATAGTCTACTTAGATTTTTGGCTAATGCTCTACTCAACCTAGAGCTTAGACTCATCAATTACGAGAAACAATGGTTTGATAGTTCATATTTGTTATATAAAAATGTTTGATTTTTTTATAACAAAATAGATAAACAACTTACCAATTAAAAATAGTTATATAAATTCATCCTAACTCCAAATTTTGAATAAAGGATGTCTCTCGACATTTAATATATTTTAAATTAAAAATGTTTTACATTTTAATTTATTTGATAGATACACCTTTAATATAAGATTAGTAAGGAATGGTGAACAATAGAAATAATAGAAATGTCACACCTAATACCTAACACTCTTCTGAGACTCTAAACTTTTGTTACAAATGTCATACCTCATTACATTTGGACAATTTTTTTTTAATATTCCCTTTAATGCTCTTAACACAACCTTTGAATGGTTTTCATACCTTGGTTTGCATAGTTTTTATTGCTTTAAGAACAAAGAATAGAACAATATAATTTTTTTTTTTTTTTTGTGGATAGTCACCTTCTATTACAAGCTTCAACTCTAGCCTTTTTACTAATATAATATTTTTGGACCGTCAAGTTCTTGGTGTGAGCAATTTTGATATGATTTTTCCCGATCCATCACATTATTTTTTTGAGTGAAATGTTAGGGTCATTTTGAGCTAACAAGTGTGGCTCATTATGATATGAAGACACTGATGAGAAATTTGATCTAGCCTCATTAAATAAATTGGTGAGAAACTCAAAAAATTCAAAGAAACTCCTTGATGCTAGGTTAAATAATAGTTCAACAAAAATGTGAAAATAAATAAGTATTAGAATAAACCCTAGAGATAAGGAAAACAATCAATATAAACTTAGGAAATTATAAAAACACAATATAATATAATGGATTCTTAAGAATATAATTTTTATGAGTATATGTTAATAAAAATAGAAAAATACTAAAGATCCCTCTTAGCATTTCATATATTTTAACTTAACACAAATTCCATAAATATACACTAATGAATATTATTGTTATTGATTCTCGACAACCTAAGGGACCCAGAGATTAACAACCTTAACTCATTTTCATATTCCTTTCCATGTTAGATCTTCTGCTATGAATCTTGACTCGAAGGCAGGCTAGCAATCTAATAGATCTTATCTTTGTCAAATAGATGGTGCATGTTGTCAACCTATAGATTGTTTTCATATTGAATGTGGATATCCTTACATGTTGCACACTCCATGACAAAGTGCAATTCCATCTTCACCATACCCTTATAGAAGAAAATGCAAGTTCTCTCTTCCCAAACTTCCTTGGGGATCTTCCATCCACTAACCTCACATCTAAGGTGATGTGACCCTGTCAAGTGGGGCACTAGCACCCTTGTTTTTCCTTTTATAGTTGCTCCTAAATATATTTTCTGGCCATGATCACAAGTTAAACCATATTTTTTTTAAACATTTTATATATCTAATAAATGTATATAAATAATAGTTTTACTTAAATAATTAATAATATTATTATTAATTAAATTTTAAGTATTCACATAAATTCATACTACTTTTATTTACATTTATTAAAAAATTATTCTATTTATTAAATTGTATTTCTTTACATTTTAATTGATATTTTTTAAAAATTAAAATAAACATATACCTCTAGGCCCACTATGATAGAGATGTTACAGCGTAATGTTTAACATTTTGATTAAGTCAGATTACATTAAATAAAAAATAAAACAAAACAAATTAAAATAAATAAAATAAAAAGATCAATGTAATGTAAACCTTTTAACTTGGTCAAAATAAAATGAAAATAAAAATAACCTTATAAAAAAATAAAAATAAAAATAAAAACAAGATATGGTATTGGCCCATGGTATTAAAATAAAAACAGCCTATGGTATTGGTCCATGGTATTCATGTGGAATGTAGTCTATTTAAATGGAAAATTTAAAAAGTCTGGATCTATCTTAACTCTATCTACCAAACACCTAGAAAGATCAAATATCTTCTAAGTGCTTGGTAAATCAAGAATTAATATAAATCTGTTTGATTAAAATAAATCTGTTAGTAAATCAAGAATTAGTATAAATCTGTTTGATTGAAATAAATCTAAACAGTTTGACTGAATGCACTTTGGAATACGTCTATAAAAGGTAATTGGATGTGCGGAGCATGTTATCGAGCTCACGATCTGTAGCTATACATTTCCTTATGGACAATAAAAAGTATTCATTTTAAAATTAAATGTATAATCATCAACCACATTTATACATTTAAAATTGTATAATTGTATACAATTTTTACTGAATAAATACTGTAACATCTATTGAATAAGGTAAATATTAATTTGTTTGATAAATTGTTCTGTTCAACTATAAGGTACGATAGGTAGAAATGCTCTGCTGCACTGTATTGAACCCCTACCTTCTTGATCCGACTACACTCCATTCCAATGAATGCCATGGTGTCGCCAAAAGCAAACATGGGTGGAGAAAAGACTAAAAATTCTGCGAAAGCGATTTACCTTGCAGGCATTGGCATGGGATGCTTTGCCACTGCCTACCATAATGCGGGGTATATAAATTGACCCTTTATTGTTGATATGATGTGATGTGCATAAAATAACAGCACCAGCAGATTTGCCAGGCTCCAAGGCATCAAGTGCACACTTGCAGGGAGGAATCTGTACATGAGATTTTGTTGTTCCACTAGAGATGCACTGGGGATGAATATGGTGTCCAAGGGCATGCAGACTGTTTTAGAGTTCCTTCCAATTGAGTTTACTTACATGGATGCTATGATGTTTCTCGCGAGTTTCTTGATGCAGTTTAGCTTTTCCTTATTTTGATTGGTATTTAGGTTTTTGGTGATAGCTCTTTCACTAGGGTTTGTGGACTTTTGGTTTACTGCGCACTTTTTAGGTTTTCTTTTTGACATTGGTTATGCCTTTAATTCCTGGGCTCTTCACCAGGCAATTTCTGCGCAGACAAGAAGCCCACAGCAGTGAACTGGATCGAAGGGCGTGGTAAATCAGTTGTGTTAAGCTGTCATCACTGAGGCGGTTTTGTTGGAAAGATAATTTAAACTGTCGTGGAGCGACAGTGACCGCAGCATACAGTTTCAAGAAAACCTCCATTTGAGCTCCCTACAACGCGATCAAGTCGAAGATCGCATATTGCACATTTTATTGTTAAACTTCATTGCATCCCTTCGATTGTCTGCGATTGCGATTTCGCGATGCGATCTGATCGCATATCGCAAATCACATATTTCAAATAGTTATGGAAGCAGTGGCACATCTTTTCACTTCCTCCGATGTGAAGTTGTGATAAGCCATGCATTAAATTCAGATACGATATTTTCAGCCTGTTCGAAGCAGCAAAAGTCTTTTGATATTTATGAGCATTAAATACGTATTAAATTCAAAATTTAATACCCTGCAGACTGCAGACTTATTTCCACCGAGAAAGCCATCACCGCCTTCTGCAATAAATACACAAATAAACATGAGTAGATATTTTGATTAGTTTATAGTTTAAACATATATAATTGTTTTCCTATAAATATAATGAACAGCAGCTCTGTTTGTAGGGTGTAGAAAGAAAAAGAACAGAAGTTCTGTTTTCTGTGTGAGTGCAAGTAATTTTGAACATCAGTTCTGTTTTGTACTCTGAGAGATTGATAAGAGGTAATTCACAGCAGTGCTGAAAAACTTCTTTTGTGGAACTGAAGCGTTCCTGTTTGGAATCTCTCTAAGTAGAGGAAGACTATTTTGTAACAACAATTTCTTTTAATACAAGTTCAATTGTGTGTTATAGATCCTGCGTTTAGTAACAGAGGGTTGTTCTCTGTGAAATTTATTTTGTGTTTGAAATCAACAGGAGATTTCCAACATAGTATCAGAGCCCGTCTAGGCACTCAGTGAGTCAAAAAAACAGAGATTGTTTTTCACTGTAGGAGCTGTAAGAAGTTTATTGAGCAGATTTTTCCAGCAGAGAAAGTTTTTGCTTGTTTTTTAATTTTATAGTCAGTATCTCTTCTTTACCTGTACAGAGTTAAGATGGCAGATGCTGGAACAGGTTTGACAAATTCCCAACTGCCATAGTTTAATGGGAAAAATCACAATAATTGGTCCATAAAAATGAAAGCATTGTTTGCTTCTCAAGGAATATGGGAGCTAGTTGAAACTGGCTATGCTGAACCTGCAGATGCAACAGTGTTGGTTGCTTTGACAGTAGCAGAAAGAGACCAGTTGAAGAGCGACATGAAGAAGGATGCCAAAGCCCTATTTTTCCTCTTCCAATCAGTACATGAAAGTATCTTTCCACGGATTGCAGCAGCAACAAAGTCCAAAGAAGCATGGGATATTCTCAAGACTGTCTATCAAGGCATGGAGAAGGTGAATACTGCAAAGTTGTAGATGTTGAGGAGAGACTTTGAAACACTCAGCATGAAGGAATCTGATACAATAGATTCATTCTTCACTCAAGTTATTGGGCTGATAACCCAGATTAGATCTCATGGTGAAATTCTTGAAGAAAGAAGGATCGTAGAGAAGATCTTGAGAAGTTTACCCTCAAGATTTGAAGCTGTTGTGGTAGCAATAGAAGAAACAAAAGATCTCTCACAGTTCATAGTAGATGAACTCAGTGCTTCTCTTATGTCTCATGAACACAGACTGAGTAGAGGAACATATTCCTCTCTTAAGCAAGCATTTAAGACTCAGATGTCTTTCAGCCAAAGAAAAGGCCGAGGTAGAGCAAATAACAGAGGTCGTGGAAGAAGCCAAAATAGAGGCAGATATTATCCTGCAAGCACAAGCGAAAGGAGCTGCAATCAGAACCAAGATGAAGGTTCAAGCAAACAGCAAGCTCATGGACAAAGGTATGACAAATCCCAAGTCCAATGTTATTATTGTAAGAAATTTGGGCACTATGCCAATGAATGTAGGAAAAAACAAAATGACATGAATAGTAGGCAGAATGTTAATTTTGCAAATGAAGAAAATAAGAATTCAAAGAATGTGCTGTTAACATGTAAC
>APFE031320403.1:0-44761 GCA_000404065.3 Pinus taeda | reverse complement strand
CATGGTAGAAACCACTTGATTACCAGTCAATGATGTAAACTGTTAACAAGTGTGAGAGAAACCACTAGTAATGTCAATGGCCCTCAAAGTACTCAGTACAATCCACGAAATGTGAATAAATGATTTGATGTCGAACACGTCACATAATCCTTTGATCGAAGGTCAATGATGCAACCTGTCGTCAAAGGCGAGAAACTTTCCATTGAGGCATGCAGATTCCAAGGTATTGACAATTTCTAGATCATCTTTCTAGATAATGGGTTGGAGTCGATAGAAAGCGATCCGTCGTAGGAAAGCCCACAACACGAAATCATAGATCAAGTTTTGAAGAAAAATATTTGACAAGGACTAACTCAGGGATGGTCAAAATGGATGACAAATATTTTGCAAATGAATGGTTTATTTAAACTGACCTCTTGAACACATAACGACACTGCAGATGGTTTGGTGACGATTGACCTAAAGCTAATACCCAGAAATCGGCTGAAGACTTTCAATATGGTTTGATCAACTGTTAGGAAAAGGATTTCCCAACCCAGGTGAACGAAAAAGTGTCGTGTTCAAGAGTGGTTAACTGCTTTTCAAAAGACAATGTATAACAATCATGTTCATTTTTCTCTCTTTCCCCCACCATTTCTGGCAAGTATCTTTATTTTTGACAAGCTTGAGGAGGCTAACATTTTCTTGGTTATAAGCTCATCCTTCGAATGAGTCCAACTTAGTTTAAGATTTGAACCCTAAGAAGGAGTGGTCTATTCCTGTTTGTAATTGAACAGGTCCTTTACTGTTAAATTTTAACGAGTCCAGTATAGGAGAAACTCGGCGTTTTTCAATTTTTAGGGAGTCAGAAGAAAAACTTAAGAAAACTCCATGGTTGTCCTTTTTCATAAATTTTTGTCTCCCAAGCCCGAAAAGGTATAAAATAATACTTGAGAGAACCGCTTGATCATTACGACCAAGGAGTACTTTTCATGAAAAATGCCTTCAATCTAAAAAAGTAAAAAAGCGATCAAAAACACGTCGTTTTATTACCAATATAGAAATTGAAACGACAAAATTCCGGCAATATTTTCATGTTTATACGGTCAAAAAAGAGATTTAAAAGGACTTTCTTTTTAATTCCATTTTAACGAGTTTAAAAAGAAAAACTCGGCAATCTTTTCATTTTCTACGAGTCAGAAAAAAGCTTAAAGAGGACTCCTATGTGTTTTTGTTGAAAATGACCAATTTCATCTGAATCCCCAATATTCTGCACAAAAACTGCAAACATTACTCATATCTATTTAAAAATAATAAAAATGTACCAAAAAATTACCTTTTCAAAGTAAAAAATAAATAAATTTAATTTATTTATTCAAAAAATCTTATAAAAAGGGCTTTTACAAGTTCATTTTTACCATTTTCCTTTGGAGTAAAAAGTAAGAGCTTTTGGTAAAAAACTTCCTGTGGAGATTACGCAAAATCTGACTGCTAGAATCGAGAACCTTCTTCTCCAGGTAATCCACAATGTCCCTGACTTGCATTTCATCCGTTTGAAATTTTGTTTTAGGGTTTAGAAATCATTTTTTGGAGGAAAACTAGGGAAAACAATCGCCCGCGGGAGTTGCGTAGGGGCGCCATGTGGCCCCTGCGCACCCCGACTTTTCTGTGCACATAGAAAAGTCAGGGTGCCGCACCTAGCCTTAAGGAGAAGTGTGCACCTACGCACTGTCTCTAAAGGGATGGGTGCAAACCCCACGGAATGCAGATTTTGAACCCTAGTTTCTCCATTTTTGACCCATAGAATTTTGGAATGAAAATTCTAATCCACCTATTTTGCAATGTAGGTACACAAGATGCTTGTTTGGTGGGAAAGAGAGCATGAGGACATGGATCAAGCTACATTACTCCATCCAACTTCATTACAGGCATTGAGAGCATGCGGGCTTTTCAAATTTTGGACCATACCTGGCATGAGGGCACAGGTAGACTTTTTACAATGGCTGGTGAACAGGTGGAGCATACAGGACCAGTGCTTCATTATTGGTGGCAACCGGCTCAAAATCGAGCTGGATGATATATACTTTTTGACTGGCTTGCCCAAGAGAGGTGCGGAGTTATCTCTATTCGGATCTAGGCCAGGTGGCCAATCTGTCACTAGTCTCCAACTAGAATTCTGTAATAAGAAGAATCCAGACAAACAGATAGATGTGAAAACCATCTCCCGACCTGAATTGAAGGTGATTACCTTTACTGTTATTAGACTCTATAGGAGTGCAGCATTGCATCTAGCTACATGTTCCCAGATGCGCATGGCAGTGGACTGCTTCCGAGGCACCATCTTCAACTGGTGTCATGCTATATTGGCCAATGTGAAGGGCCAATTAACTAGGGCGAAGAATGGGTAGCTAAGGAACTTTGGTTATGGTTATTTAGTTGTCAGCTTTTCCCTAGAGAGGGTATCGATGCTGGTTCCACAACAACTCACTGTTGAGGCTGGACCTCCCCGAGATCCTCAGGTTATGTGATGGGTTGCAGTTATGGCTTGCCATCCAGAGGAGGGTACTAAGGTTGTTCGATTCACTCTAGAGTATTTCCGTTGGTTAGAGAACAAACTCTTTATTATTCAGGATTTTCCATATGCTGGGATGGATTATCATGGTGACCCCGACATGACTCTTCCAGCAGGAGATCAATGGGATGATAGAGGTAAAATTTGTTTTTCAACATTTTAATTTTATATGTATGTTTTTGTATTTTCTAAAAAATCATCCCAAAACTAATAGTAAAAGTTTTAAATGCAGATGTGGGTCCACGGTGACCAGCCGCTCTCTAGCCCTACGATCAGAGATAACTAGCTACCACAACACTGGCCCCACAAGACCAGTTAGCAGAGACCTTGGTTGAGTTGGAGAGCCATCTAGACTGTAGATATTCTGGAGACCAGCATAGGTGACATTCCTCTTTGGCTTTAGCACTATGTGATTGGGATCCCAGGACCTTTTAGGAGGTTCCTTTGTAGGGTGGCCCGAGCAGTGGTGTCTTATTGGGATCATCACCAGTGATAAGATGATTGCCTTGTAGACCTATTTTTGGACTTTTGATACTTTCATTTTTGTCAATCATAAGGTGTTTTTCAACCTATGATCGAGGATGATGTATATTTTTACACACTCTTATGCTATGCTATTCTATCACTATGGTTATCTTGCAACACATGTTTATGAGGTGTTTTTAAATTTACTGTTTGATTTAATGCAAATGTCTATTTAACATTCGAGAAGCAATTTCATTTGCTAATGTATTTAAATATCTTGGAATGTGCTGATATTCTATGTAATCAAATTCTTGTTCCAAGAGATGGAATCTCAAAAATAATCGTAATAATACTGGATTTCTAATGGCATAAACTCGATTAAGCTGTAATACAATGAGTTCCGAATATAAATTAACAATCAAACTTCAAATTCCAAATGAGATGGATTCAGACAATAATCCAATCACTGCACTGTATTCTGCGATGTTGTTCATTGTTTGACCGAGGCTTACCCTATGCATAGATACTAACTCGTCAGATGGTGAATAGATAACCTAGGCTGCAGAAGATATGTTCCATGTACTATGACAAGCACCATCAGCGAAACCGATGTATGTTTGGAGAGGCGTCGACATTTGTAATATCAAGAGTAAAATCAAGATAAGCAAGATTAATAATGAAACACACTTCTCTAAAGTAAAGCACGCATTTTTAATCTAAGAACACACCAAACTTAAAAAGAAAAACTAATCTAAGAAATCTCCACATTAATCTTTTAAGCATAATATCGCTTTAGATAAAGCCCATTCCTAGGTTTACCTAAAGAGACACCATCAAAATATTCTAGCTCATAGGCCCCTTTTGCCAGCTTCTGCTTGACAATATATGGACCATGCCACATGGGTACAAATTTTCCAGCCCCTAGCTTATAGTTTACTTGATCGTAAAGTAAAACTAGGTCACCTTTCGAAAAATTGTGGGGTGTAACATTCTGATCATACTGAGCTTTGATCTGTTTGGCATGAGTTTCAACAGCTAATGTAGCATTGCGTCGATTCTCATCTAATTGAGCTAAGTATAATAAACGTTTTTCTTCTTTGGAAGTGTTGGCAATAATTGCACGACAATTTGTAATGACGAGATTTCGCATTCAATGGGCAATACTACCTCTAAATTGTAAACAAGTTGAAAGGGAGTAAAACCTGTTGATGTTTTGACTGAGGTTCGGTATGCCCAAAGCACTGAAAATAACATGTTGTGCCAATTCGACCGATGAATCCCAATGATTTGTCAGATCATGGTGACTAGAACTTTGTTGACTGCTTCAACCAGACCATTTGCCTATGGGTAATATGGAGTGGAACTATCGTGACATAGGCCAAGCTGATCTGTAAGTTCGGTCATCATGATGTTTCAAAAATGACTCCCATAGTTAGTGATACTCGCTTGGGGAACACCAAACCTAGCAATTATATGGTTGAAAACGAAAATCGCAGCATTTTTGCCATCTGCCGAAAATGTAGGCATCGCTTCGACCCACTTGGTAAAATAATCTACCTCAAGGATGATATATGCATGCCCCCGGCTGAGTGAGGGTTACATGTAATAAAATTGATACCCCATTTTGCGAATGGACCAATGGTAATGATTGGGTGGAGAGGAGTAGGAGGAGCGCACATCTTACGATAAAAAATTTGGCAATTGTGGCATTTCTGGACGACAGTAATACAATCTTTAAATAACGACGACCAAAAATAGCCAGTGCATAAAATCTTTTGGGTTGTGGCATACCCAAACATATGACCGCCACATGCTCCAGAGTGGCAGTCATTAAGAACCTTCTCAGCCTCATCCTAAGTAAGGAAATGACGGAAAACAGAATCCACCCCACGACGATAAAGAGTATCTCCAATAATAGTGTAAGGTTGGGATTGGAATCGTATTTTCCGGTGTTGAGATCATGAAATATCTAGCCAAAAATATTGGGTTTGGAGATAGAGAATGATATCTCCATACCATGGATCAACAATGTTGATAAGGAACAAGGATTCATCCGCAATGGATTCTTCTGCCACATGTTCGGTATCAGCATGAGGGAAGTCACACATTAATTCCGCAAAAACCAAAGACTTCTTTGACTTGGCCTTCTCAAATTCCAGGTCAAATTCCTGTAGGATGACAATCCATCTGGAATACTTGCCCCCCAGCAATTGTTTAGTCAAAATGTATTGCATAGGGTTATAGTCAGAAATAACGGTGGTTTTGCGTAACAAAATGTAATGACGAAATCGCTGAACAGATTGAACTGCAGCTAAGGCCAGTTTCTCCACATGTGAATATTTTAACTCAGTGGGAGTTAGAGTCTGACTAAGATAATATATCACATGTTCACTTTCAAATTCATCCTGTTGAACTAAAACCATCCCAATGGTGGAATGGGAGGCGGTGAGGTATAAGAAGTAATCCTAGTTGTAGTTGGGAGGATGCAATAACGGTGCATGGGTCAATGCATGTTTAAGTGCATCGAAAGATTTGTTCAATCAACCAGGCAAACATGTCATGGAATTCTTGAAATAGGGCTTTATATGTGTTGACTTCAGTGTCCGTACAAGAAGCACCTATGTGAATGTTTCAATAATCCTAGGTTTGACTGAAATGTCGATAGGAACCATTCGAGAAATATTGGCTAAATGTTTTTCAGAATCAGGATGTTTTAATGGATTCTGCAATTCTTTGACATATTCAGTGGTAAAAATGGATGAAAAATCATTTTCAAAATGATCAATCTCAGGTAAAAACGAAGACCAATGATGAAGATCTTCCCATGGTAATGCATCCACAGACAACAGTTCCCAAATTTGTTCATCAGTGTGAATGGTTTTTGAAAAGGTTGTTGACTCTGAGGCTGAGATTGAAAGTGATTTCCCATTGATCTCATTCACTAGATCAAGGTTGGTTGAATTTGAGTCGGAAAATGACTGTACTGCCTGATAAGCAACTTCAAAGGGACTCAAAGGCATGGCATCGCCAAGAGAGTCCACCTCAGTATCGAATGGAACGATCCAAGGATCGTCAAGAACAATGGATTTTGACGAAATCATATGAATGGTTGCGAAAGGAGACAGTACGTTGGGACGAGGAAATGAAAAAGCTCCGAGTAAACCCGAATCTTTAACTAATCCTACTCCAACATCCTTATAAGGGATAGTGGTTTTTCCAACGTGTTGAATACTCTCAGCAGAGGATGGGTCAGATGAAAAATAAGTTAACTGATCTATTGTTATGATCTTTCCATTATGTGGGAACTTAATAAGCCGAAAGACTGATGAAACAACAATAGTCATGGTGTAAGACCAGCTACGACCCAAAAGAAGGTTGTAATCTAGAGGGGCATCAACCACCTCCACATCTACATTAATGGTTTTTCCTTCAACCCCTATAGGTAAGTCCTATAAAATTCCATAAGGATGAAACCCTTGGCCATCAAAGGCCTTTAGAATCGTCGGGGATTGATTAAGTGTAGGAGAACCAAGGGTTTTCCAACACTGTATTGACATAATACATGTGGAAGCTCCCTCATCAATCATAGTCCTTGTTTTTTACTAACACTGGAATCTGGAAAGCCATTTGATGAGGAAGACGAGGTGGACTATTTTCTAAATCAAGGACTATGAGGTTTGAGTCCTGAAGATCAACAACTCCTATAGCCGACAGTAGCATTTTACGCTATGCTGGACAAGATTGCAGCACTTCCAAAGCCGACATTGCTGAAGGGAAAACAACTAAATCTTCAACAATGTTATAGTTCTGAGTAGCTCTCGTATGTGGACTGAAAGCTGACTTTCGAAGTATACCCTTAGCGGGCAGTTTGATTACTAAGTCGGGATTTGGTTTCTCAATCTATAGTGGATCGGAACCAGACAGAGTTGAGGTTAATGGATTGGAATTAGAAGATTCAGCTTCCTTACCACCAAGAAGACTTTTACTCTCGTAATCTTGCGATCGTGTTGAAATCCTTACATGTGACATCATCATAATGGGCTCTTCTGAGGCACTAGAGGAAAAACCTATCATTTTACTGTCTTGATTTGGAAAAGGATCCTTCAAAACAACAGGTTTTTGTGAACCTTTCACGATTTTCGCAACCTCGGCACGATGTGGACAATCCCTTGTAAAGTGCTTCTCATCGCAGATGAGACAAGGATATCGAGGTTTTTGTTTCTCGTCAGTAGATTTAGGTTTATTGGATTTCTCCTTTGAGTTCTGCTTATTCTTCTTCTTACCTTTCTTCTTGTCGTTAGATTTTGATTTGGTCATGGATGATTCTACGACATTAACATCGGCAGAAATTTCAGGTGAAGACTCTCCCTTAGGGGAATCTGGTAAAGTTATAATACGAGAAGAATTATTGGAGGATTTATTCTTACTTTTGGTATTAACAGTACCAATCATACCGTCAGTGGCATGAGACCCTGAGGGAGGTGCAGCTATTTGATTTTGCTTCGGAAGGTCAGGGATTTTTTCATGTAACGTACCTAACTGCGTATAAACCAAGTCCAGGTACTAAGCTTGAACAATTACTTGCTCTTATGTAACTACCCTTGCCTTAGTTACATCTTCAGTTATTTTGGGTAATAATGATTTTACAAGCCATTCTGCCAAAATTTGGTTCGGGATAAAAAATTTCACTAAACGACATCGACGTCGCCACTCATGAATATGGTCTAAAATATATGTGGATGTCAACTGCTTTAATGAAGTTAATAATTTTGTGCCATTGTCATATCGGACTGGCACCTGAAAATGAGTAAGGAAGGAAGTGGCTAACTGACTAAAATTGTAAAAAGAGCCTCGTGGCAACTCAATGTACCACTTGGCCGCAAGGCTAATCAAAGTGCGTTGGGAAAGATGAAGACGAATTGAATCATCTATAATGGAATTCGATGCACACCAGAGATGGTAAGTCATCACATGATTAGATGGATCTTCTCCTCGCTTCCCCTCAAAATTTGGTATATCACTGGGCAACTTATTCAGCATTGGCGGCCAAAACGGAAGATAATTGACGGGATCGTTCGTAAGGCATGATAAGTTAGGCAAATCCAAAGTTGCTATAAATGGTAACTGATGGTTCGTATCCCAAAAACTTGGGGTCATAAGACCAGCCCCAGGAGGAGGATATCCAAGATAACTTGGTATCGGATTCGCATTTGGGATATTATATCCTCCTGGAAAACCAGGATTAACCAGACCATATTGGGGTTGTTGAGGTTGTTGATACGTATACCCAGGTTACGGTTGATACTGATAAGCCGGGTTCTGTACAGTGGGGCCGAATCAGTACTGCCCCTGCTACGGTTGATAAGTAAATTGTGGTTGACTTGTAACAACCGTACTAGGCCCAGGTTGTCCTACAGGCATGGAAACCAGAGTCTGGATTGTAGGTCTAGACTGGGGTAAAGAGGCCTGAGGAGTTGATACAGGAGCAGTAGAAACTGGAGCCACTGATACTCCAGAAATGGGTGGAGTGGGTTGAACAGAAGCCGCAGCAGTTGCAGCAGACGTTTGGGACAGAGTTCGAGGTGAACTAGGCCAGACTGTTGAGTTGCCCCAGGTGTAGGCTGGACAGGTTGCTGGGGTGAACCGAAACAAAAGATTGTCCAGATTGGGATGACAATTGCACACTAGGTTGCGGGGTCTGTTGATCCCACACCACGTTCATTCCGGGGTATGGACCCATAACAAGTTGAGCATATTGAGGACCAAAACCAGGTTGAGTGTAAGATTGATAATTATATGGTACATCTCCGGGTACTTGAACAAATGATTGACCTGAAGGTGGTTGAAAACCTTGAGGTTGATATTGACCCTGAGGCTGGTATTGACGTTGAGGTTGGTACTGACCTTGCGGTTGGTACTGACCTTGGGGTTGGTACTGACCTTGAGGCTAGTATTGACCTTGAGGCGTATATTGATACTGGGGTTGACCTTGAGGTACATATTGATACTGGGGTTGACCTTGAGGAAAATACTATCCCGTAGGAACATACTATCCTTGAGGTTGCTCCCCAGGTGTTAACGGACTGCCTTGGGGTTTCCCACCGAGCGGTATTGGAGTACCTTGCGGCTGCCCCCCAGATGGTATTGAACTACCTTGATGTTGTGGATTAGGAGTAGTACCAGACATCATAAGAATCTCTTCGAAACTTAACGGTTTAGTTCCATTATGACCAGGAGATATGGCATATTCGATGGGTCGAGGAGAAGCTCCTGAAAATGTACCAAATACAGACTGATACCCTGGAGGAACAGAAGGACCGCCATGTAAGAAGGTTTCTGGCATCTGAATAAACAAGGATGACTGTCTTGACATATTCAAAGGAGGATAATAACCTCTGGGTGTTGGATGGAAAGGAAATCGAGGTGATGAAGACTCGAGACTTGGATTTTCTAAGAAATTGGTCAATGAAATATACCAAGCATCACCTCTAATGGGACTGTAGAAAACAGATTCACGCTCCCTAAGTTCAATAGTCGGTTGATTTTTAGGGATGCTTTTACCTTCGTTCGAACTTGAACTTACAATTTCTTCAATGGAAATGAGTCCAGAAGGAAGATTCTCGGTAATGATATTTTCTACTCTGGGTGAACTAGGACCACTAGAAATAGTTGAAGCAAATCCTGAAGATGGAGTAGAAGCAATTTCAGTTTCAGGTTCAGAGATTTCAGGTTCTTCAACTAATGAGCTAGTAGGAGTGATACTACCAGTGACCTCAGAAAATGAAATCTGTTCAGAAATATGTTCTATTGCTTACACTATATGATCAGGATGTACAATCAACGAAGACTCTCTGGCCTCCGGTGATCCAACCCTACTTTCACTAGGTGTGACAAGGGCTCACATCCCTTCCAGTTGACTTAGTGTAAATTTGTGAGGCTGCCCCCATAGTCGACGGGATTGTCTCAGTAATTCAGCCACGATTAGTTATTTAATTACTTCACATGAAAACAAAGAAAATCTCAAAAAAAACACCTAAAGTCTCTAAAGAAACGAACAATTTGAAGCACACGCCTAATAAATCTAGGAGATCAAACCACACACAAACAGTGTCTTTCCGGATTGAAAATACTAGTTGGTGATGAAATCCAACGTCGCAGAATTCAATACAGAAATGGCAGTTGGAACAGTTACCCCAACAACCTGCTTAATGAAACAGACTGGCACAAGTTTCTCCACTATAACCGTCTCGAGTGAAGATAAGCCCCCAGAGATTCCAAGTGAGTCTAGTCGACATCTGCTCCAGGTACAATGGGATCTTCCCTCCAACGTCACCTAGGAAAGAATCCTAAAGATTATGGTCACTAAGGTCACCAACGGAGACAAATATACTTGGGGGAATAGTCTACAATCCGATACGCACGCAAGGGTGGAGTAACAAGCTCAATCCCCTTGAAGGCTCCTTGACATAATCCAAAGTTTACCAATAAGTGACCCCAAGCTCCTCGACAATGGTTAATCTGAGGTTTACCGTTTTTAATACATGAATATCTTCTATCGTTCCCAATGAGGAAGGGTTGATTCCCACACTGGTTCGGATATGATCTCGTGCTTCTCCTTTAAGAGGAGCTTTCCTAGAGCATAGATGTAACAATTGGAATTTCTTCCTACTGCAAGATCGACTACTTGTTTGTTTAAACTATCTTGGAGAGTTTATTACTCCCTAATCCAAGATACTAGCCTAAGCTATGTTGGTGAAAAGAGCCCTAGAAAATAAAAACATTGCTAGATTGATTTTAATTAAGAGTTAATTTTATTGTTTGTTCCTTAAGTAAATGGGTGTGGAGATGAAACTTTATGGTATGAAGACTTGACTCCAAAACACTAAAAAATGCACCTAAGATGATAACAATTCCTTTTCCTTTTCAATGAATTTCTAGCTAAGGAAGAGTCGAAAATGCAATTCTTTGAAAATCAAATCTTTCTCTTAACATACAACTGAAAGGAAACTTGTTTTCTTTTCCAAAGAACTTTTAAAAATGGGACTACTAATCACACTCACAGAAAATCCCTTTTCTTTTCAACAATCAACAACTACAAGAATAAGTAATTCCTTTAAGAGAGCTTTTAAGATTTCTAGAAAAACTCTAAAAAACTATTGAAAACAAATTTTCAACAAGCTTGTATAATTTCTACGAAAAACTCAAAACTATGATCTAATCTTGAGATATAAATGAAAATGGATTGAAAAGAAACTTGAAATGTTTTTGAGGATGCTCAACTTAGTGTTTCAGCTAACTAAGGATCAATTTGTTCAGCTCAACAAACTAATCAAAACATCCAATTATATTTTAATAGAAAAATGAAATTCGAAACTTTTAATCAAGTTCAATCAAAGTTTTGCAAAAGAGACAAATGGGATCTAGATCTCTTCACGGATAGATTTCATAAGCTAGTCAAACTCAGCAAGAAGACCAGAGAGACCAGGGTGATCTAAGGCTCTAAGACTTCGAATCTCTGAGCTACTACAAAGACCAAGCAAAAACCAATCCAACAGACAAAACTTCTTAGAAAATCACTCCAAACAAGAATGCCAATGAAAACTAACTCACAAGGAACTTTTGTCAAGACAAGTGTAGGTCTAGGCATATACTAACAGCTATGGACAAAAACTATACCTAACTAGGTAGATGGATCTTAGGTTTTTCAAATTTTTGACAGGGGTTCGCAGGCATCTAGTAGAACTAGGTACGGTGCCACTCTGTGTTACACTGTAACAGTGCAGATAGGTCCGCACTGTAACTAACTCAGAGGATGTGGTCCTCTTCCAAAATTTCAAAAAATAAAAATTCAACCAGGATCTAACCAGTACCCAAACTCACATATATCAAGGCAAAATCAAAAACAAAAACTTAAGTTCCTCAAGTCAAAGCAAAGAGAAATCAAAAACCAAACCAAACCAGTCCCTAGTGGAGTCGCCAATTTGTTGTCTGGATAAATCGTTCTTGCAGACAAGATCGATCTCCCTAGTATCTAATGATATCTAGCAACAAAGAGTGCAAGAAAATCTACTTTTATCTAAACATGTTTCAATTCATTAATGAATACTAAAAGGTGTAACAGACCCTACCTTGGTCCAACGCTTGTTTGAGGCAGTTTTATCCCAACAGCTTCAAGCAGTTCTCATTTAATAACCTGCATACACAAACAAGCACACATCAAAGCATACCTTCATATAACAAAACATGTTCATTATGAAGATCAAGGAGCTCATAAAATAAACCATTAGAGACAGTTCATTGAGAAAAACAAACTTGATTGTATTAACTTTATGAATAAAAGAACCTTACAACATTTTCCTTGATGTTGCACAAGTTCTTTCCAGGGTCCAGCAGGAGTCTCCTCTACTTTGACAAGCCTCATTCACTTCCCAAATGACATGAAAGGTATGTGATCTCTCCTCTCACGAGCTCAAAAAGGAAGCCTAGTTTTCAGCATCATTTACCCTCAAGAATCTTCAGCTTTCAACCTCTCCTACAACCACGCAATGTATGAATTTATAGTGCAAATGGAGGAAGTTGCAGGTCCACCATTGATGGGATAAATTCTTCCTTCAATGGGATAAGCGCCTCATATCACGGAGTTAGCTCCCTTAATTATAGAATGGATGAACCAAGGTGGAGTGGACTTGCCAGCGTAACATTCCTTCTAGAAGTGTCTAGAAGTGACCCAAGATGAGTTTTTAGGAATGAACTCATGCCTTTTTAACTTTTAAAGGGGTTTGCACCCATTACTCAATAGACAGAGCGGTCAGGTTCGCAGGAAACATGAACATTGGGTGTAGCACCGCAGGCAATGCTAGGAGAAAGTGTGAAACCAGGATTTGAGATATTTTTAAGGTCTTTCTCCCATTTTCAAGGCTTGACGTGAAGAGATGAGGTTTAAGACTTGCAAAGGAGGTATGTATGAGTGTTGATGGACTCACACAAACTGTAGAAAGTCATGGTGACAATTTTTTTTTGTAACAAGTGAGTTCAAGAAGCAGACAGCAAAATCAGTACTTGAGTTGGCGCCCTCGTTTGGGACAAAGGAGTCACAAGGTTAGGAAAGGGGCACAAAAATAGATGCCACACCACAAGCTAGGTTGGACATGGAAGGAATGCCTATTCCACGAGAGGGAATTACAGCAACAGAGATGCTAGCACAATAGATAGAGGAAATATCATTGGTAGCAACATAGCTGCCACCCATAGAACCAATGGAGACAACACTAGAATCACTAGAGGTCAAAATGACTTGACTTGAGGATGAGTCAAGAAATTGTGGTTGGGGCTTGTTAGAGCCTTTGTTAATTTTGACGATTTTTTGACCAGTTTTTACCAACCATAGGGCGGGAGAGGACAAATGGCAGCAACGGTTGGGTGGCGGAATGAGTAGTTACAGGAAGGTGACAACAAGGTGGTAGCAAAAGGCAAAGGTAGTTGAGGAAACGAAAAAGTGTAGAGGTAGCCAAGGAAGAAAGAAGCCAAGCGAGAATTGGTAGTCCAGGAAGCTGATAAGGATATAAAGATAAGAAGAATATAAAGGAAGGGTTGGACTATGGGTTGTTGATGGTGTTGCTACTATTGTTGTTGAGTTTCATTGATCATAAGGGATGGTGTTGAGACACTGAAGGATTAGGCCGCTGAGGAGATATGCAGATACCAGAGTAGGAGCAGGAAGGGCTAGGTACTAAGGAACTAATTTGCGGAGAAGATCTAACCCGAGCTACTGAACTGGGTATTCTCTATGTCGTTGATGGCCAAGAGCTGAGTTCTAATGTATTTTGATCTGATACTTTATTGCAATTCGAAGTTGATGATTGTTAATGCCCATAAATATATTGCGCATCTTATTGTATGGTTTGTCAAAATTTTAATTAGTCCCCTCGTTACATTAGGATGGTGTTTGATAGATTGACACTAGTATATTGTTATGTTTTGTGGCATACATGATGAGTCTTTGTGTTTTGATGATACTATTATTTATGTCCCATGTTGTGTGACCGCATATATATGTGACTGCTTGTGTCTGGCTTAGACCCCTTAAACCCTATGCTGAGCCCTTCTCCCCTTTTGGTCGTGGCACGCTTCAGGTGAGACTCTTTGCCCTTCAGAGTAAGGTGAAAATGCTAGCACTATCCTAGAATACAATGGACCATTATTGGCCTTCTATGCCTGAACCTAGGTTCTTTTCCCTGATGACTCGCTCGAGCCAACAAGTTTGTGAGCCCTATTGGGGTTAGTTGGGAAGCCAACATCCCAGGGTCATAACTTGGTCATATTATCTCTGTTTAGTGCATACTATACCTTCTTGGAAAGGTCTCTCTGGGTACTACAGGTTGCACCACAAGCCCTTAGCTATTGCCACAGGCTTATCACAGACGCCCAAAAAGTGTCGTTTAGGGGTTCAAAAGTTCTCTGGAAGTTCATGACTCGAAAAACTGCTAGAAATAGTAAATGTTGAATGAACAAGGAAACAGATGAAACTAACTAGGGGGACTATGTGGAATAGGTGTGTGGCCACCAATATCCACCTGTATCATTCCTTCCCCCTTAGGAAGCAATGGTCCCCATTGCATGTAGAGCCTCCATGAGGTGAGGAAATTTCTGTTGAACTTGGTCCCTGGTGAACAACTTGCCCCGGTGAAGGAGTTGGCCTGCTTTGACAACTCGATATAGTTGTATCTTTTGTTGGTAGTGTTACTGATCTGCGTGTCCATGATCTGATCAATTTTTTCCTATTCCATGCAGTCTAGGTTGAGCTCTATTGGTGTGAGTTGTTCTACAATGTCAGATGTGTCCAACAATGGTGGAAAGTATGGCCTAAGGTGATCTACATTGAGACCAAGGAACAATGGGATGTTGAGCTCGAAGGCATTGTCACTGACGACCTTGGTGATGGTGTATGGGCCATATCATAGTGGGAAAACCTTTCAGTGGGGTCCAACAAGGCATTCCTTTTGCAAATGTAGTCAAACTTTGTCGGCCACTTGGAACTTATGTGACACTCGATGTGGATCATGGCGCTGCTTGTACTTAGAGTTGGCTTTGTCCAATATATCATCAAAATGTTGGTAGATGTGTTGAATGTGCTAATGAAGTTGTTAGCCCTTTCATATTTAGACTAAATGTGAGCCAAATCTACCTAAGTGGCTGCAAATGGTATGGCCACATCAATGGGGCATAATGGCAAAAATCCCAACCCTACTTGAAAGGTGTTGTGGCCTGTTGCGCTGTGGAGAGCTATATTGTACCTCTGTTGGAGATAGGGGAGACTTTCATCCCACTTGCATGGATGCTTCGAGTTGTACATACACAAAATTTATACAATCATCCTATTCACAAACTCTGTTTGGCCATTAGTTTGGGGATGGAAAGCCATCAATTTAGTAAGTTTTGTATCCAACATCGACGAGAGACTTGACGAAAATGCACTTAGGAATACTTGGTCTCGATCTGAGACAATGGACTATGGGATCCCAAAGTGTACCCATACTCGCTCAAAGAAGAGCTTAGCAGTTGCCTCTATTGTGATACTCTTCTTGTAGGTCACCATGATGGCCATTATAGAGAATTTGTCGACAACCACGAAAATGAAATCATTTCCATACTTAGTAGAAGGAAGGCCTGACATGTAATCCATGGAGATAGTTTCCCAAGGTCAGCTATGATTAGGTAGAGTATACAAGCCTTTCTTCTTGATGGTTGGTTTGGAAATGGTGCAAGCGGTGCATGATCTAATGTAATTCCCAAAATTCTAACGAAGTTTTAGCCAATAAAAATACATCTGCAATACTGCCACTGTTTTTTCTGCTCTGAAATGTCTAGTGACCCGACTGCAGTGCGCCTCCCAAATCATCTTGGCACACTCACTTGAAGGAACACAAATGTGTGCTAGGTGCCATAACAATGCATCTTAAATGTGAAAATTTTGAACTATCTTCCCTTCCAGGAGTGTCTGGTATATGTTGTCGAATTCTGGATTGCTCTTGTAAAGATGCGGCCACCCCAATCTCTCATGCCCACAGGAGTCAAGCACTGTGATTAGCACCATGATGGTGGTAGGCTGAGTCAAGTAGAAAATTTATTGGTGTTTCCCTTCTTATACTTAATTTTCAAATGAAACTGTTGCAAATAGGTGGACCATTTCTGATGGCTATTGTTTTGCAACATCCCTTGTGTCTATATGAACTATAGAGGTTGGTGGTTTGTGTGGATGACCATTTCATTCCCCATAATTTAACACTTCCATTGATAGAAGGCATGCACAAAGGAATACATTTCTTTATCGTAAGTGGGGTACTTTTGGATTATGTCTGAAAGTGTCTCACTGTGGTAAGCCACTGGATGCCCATGATGAGTAAGAACCACACTAATAGCACAGTCAGAGGCATCTATCTCAATCTCAAATGGTTGTTGCAGGTCTGTAATGTGAGCACTGGTTCAAAACAAAGGTGATTCTTTAACTCGAAGAATGCTTGTTGTTGGGTTTCCGACCAAATTTATTTTTCTTTCGCTCCACCCTTGGTGACTTGACTTAAAGGCCAAGTGATATAAGAGAACCCCAACACAAACCTACGGCAGAAATTTGCAAGACCCAAAATGTTGTAGAGCTCTGTTAGAGTGGTTGGGGTTGGCCAATCCTGAATGAATTACATCTTGGATAGGTCCACATGTACACCCTGTTCATCATTGGTGTACCCAAGATATTGAACTTGAGTCAAGTCAAAGGTGCATTTATCCAAGTTAGCACACAACTTGTGTTGGCACAGGGTTTGAAGGACCTATCCAATATGGTGGTGGTGCTCTTCCAAACTCTGGTTGAAGATCAAGATGTCATCTAAATACACCACCATGAATGCATTGGTGAAGGGGTCCAAGATGTCGTACATCAATCTCATGAAGGTTGTAGGGGCATTCGTCAATCTGAATGGCATGACCAACCATTAAAAAAGGCC
The DNA here is from genome assembly GCA_000404065.3 of Pinus taeda. Taxonomy (NCBI): domain Eukaryota; kingdom Viridiplantae; phylum Streptophyta; class Pinopsida; order Pinales; family Pinaceae; genus Pinus; species Pinus taeda. The sequence goes on along the minus strand of APFE031320403.1, from coordinate 27,748 downwards.
CTCCTTGGATTTAAAGGTAGTCTTCCATACTTCAGAGGGTTCGATAGACACCTAGTGATAACCTGACTTCAAGTCAATCTTGCTGACATATTTTGACCCCTTGAGTTGTTACTAGAAGGTCATTAATCTGTGGGATTGGGTACCTATTCCAGACAGTGATCTTGTTTAGTGCCCAATAGTCAATACAGAGCCTCCAAGTCCCATCCTTCTTCTATATCAATCCAACTGAGCTCCAAAAAGGTGATGAGCTTGGCTTGATGTGCCATTTCTGTAATAGTTCTTGAATCTACCTCTTGATCTCTTCATTTTCCAGAACAAAGCGTCAATATATCAATCCATTGGGTAGCGACGCACTTGGGATCAGATCGATGGACTGCTTGACCCGACAGTGCAGAGGTACCCCTGTGGGTGAGGTGAAAATATCCCTATACTCCTCCATGACCTTTTCCATCTGCTACTGATGTGCAGAGGAGTCCTGCCTAGAAGCCATGGCCAAAACCTTCTTCTTGCCCTATGGGCGAATCATAAGAAAATCAAATTTCCTAGTCTAGGAAATAATCTTACTACATTTCTTTGTAGTGATCAAAGAGATGGTAGTAGGCAGCGCTACCTTTGATATCCTGAACAACTTATTAGCCAAAGTAATAATCATAGAGTGAGGTCTAGACTCATATACAACATGTCACTTCCACAAGTATGGTTGTCCTAAAAATACATCACAAACTTCAAGAGGAGCAACATCACAAATACCTCATTTGTGAAGGGCTTGATGTTGTAGGCAAGGCAAAACTTCTAGTTGACACAAAGATCTCATCCTTGGTGAAACCACTCGATGGTATACAGTTGTGGATGTGCTATAGTCTTTAGGCTTAGATGCTTCATGACCTCTGCTGAAATAAGGTTCTTTTGACTCCCACTGTCAACATTGAACTGCAATAGAGAACCATTCACCCACATCTATGAGTGGAAGAGGCGTTCCCCCGCATTTGGATCTTTAGGCTCAATCTTTTGGATGTTGGTGGCGGCCATGGTTACACTGGGCTTTGCATCAATGATCTAATTACCTTTGTTAATTCCCTTATCAAGTTTTGATTTAGAGTTGGAACCTGCATCTGATTCAAAAGCCTTTAGCTCGACCACTAGTGACTTCTTGGCCTGACACTCACTTGTATTGTGAGTGGAGCTCTTATGGAACTCACACCATCTTCCCATGTCCTTCTTCATGTTTGAGGTGTTCTTATTTGCTTGTAGCTTCGACGGGTTTTCTTGGGTAGTGCTACCTTGGATTGGTCCTTTGTTTTATGCTTTAGGGGTGCCTTTTCCTTGCTTTGGATTCACAGATCCACAGTCTCACTTCTTCTATTTAAACTTTTTCTCAATATTGATGATGTACTGATACGTCATGCTGAGAAAGGAAATGTCCAGGAATTCCATCTCATCTTGGATGTACTTGTGTAGACAATTGTAGTACTTGAGCACCAAATTCACCTCAGTATCCTTAATACCCAGCTTCGTGCGAAGGGTATGGAAAGTATTTGTGAACTCTGGCACATCTTGGTCCCTTCCCTACTATAACATGGCCCACATTATGTATTTGTCTTCATAGTTCCTAACAGGGTAATATTGTTCCTTGATGGCATCTTAGAACTAATTCCAAGTGGGTGCGACTGAAAACAACGAGGGTTCACTCTCATCCTTTTTTTCACAGTAGGTTTCCCACCAATACTTGATGTGTGGGGCAGATTTAAGAAGTGAAAAAGTAATATTTTCCTGATTAGAAAAGTCATGAACTGAAAAATAGAATGGAAATAAGATAACTCATGTGATGGTAGCTTAACTGTGGGAAGAGATGTGGTGGCTACATGCCTTTGAACTTTGTTACAATGAGGCTCAAGGGCATATTTATTATTGGGAAACATGATAAAACCCTAAACAACCAAAACCCTAACTCCAGTAGATGTAACACCAAGAGTTTGTGGGCCCCGTTCAGGTTAGTTGGGAAACAAACTTCACAGGGTCGTAACTTGGTCATATTATCTTTGTTTGGCATGTACAATACCTTGTTGAAAAGGTCTCTCTAAGTACTATAATTTTCATCGCAAGCCCTTGCCTATGGCTATGGGCTTGCCACGAACCCCAAAAAAATCCATTTAAGGGGTCAAAACTACTTCGGAAGTTCAGGACCCAAAAAACTGCTAAAAATAGTAAATGCTAAAATGAACAAGGAAACAAATCAAGAACTTTTTGTAGACCCTATAGGTTCCTATGTAGTGGAGGTTGTTGTAACAAAATAAGTTTCTAACATTCTTGTTTCATGGTTGAGGAAAGAAAAATTACAAGATGCACCCTTTCCCTATTCAACGCACCATATTCTTAAGAAAATGCTAAACCAATCCAATTGTTTTCTCAAACTGTAATTTTGCAAAGTACATTTTCTTGATGATTGAGGTGCTTTTGGAATCCTTAAGCCAAATGTTGGAGAGAAGGAATTTTTACTTACTTTTCCTTTGAATATTTCCTTGCTTCCCAAGGCTCTTGTGGTTGCTTTGGGTGAAATTTTCCTTCCTGTATCCCTATGTTAGCTTTCTATAATAGTTTCTCAACCTTCCTGTATCTTTTGTAGGATTCTTGTAGCTTCCTGTATCTTTTCAGAGCCCTCCTATAGTTCTACAGGATCTTCCTGTAGCAATCGAATGAGGGGATGAAATTCAATTTTTGAGCTACTGGGATGATGGAGAGTGGTCAGTACATGAGTTGCACACAACCTGAATCTTGTAGAAACTAATATTTGCATGCCAAGAGGTGGTGGTTCCACCCTTTATTTCTTTTATTTTTATTTTTTGTTGGTTTTTTTCCATTATTTTTTCTTTTCTTTTCTTTTATGTTTTCAAAATTTCTCTATTTTTTTCATTGCATGCAAAATAAAGTAAAATTTCTTTGTCTTCCATCATAACTAAATGATTACATCCAACTTTCTCAAGTTCTCTTCACTTTTGTCTTTTGCTATCCTCCATGTGTGGGTGGCTTGGTGGAAAAGTGAATTTAATTTCTAGATAACGCTAAGGTTGCTCTGCTACTAATCTGGGCTATAAAAACCTTTTCCTTCATACACTCGCAATGTTTTTCAAGCTAAAATAAGTTTGTAGGAAAGGTTTAAAGGATTGGATACATTAGCCTTACCCTTGATGTGTTTTTGTAGGTAATATTGAAGTTGGTGTTATGAATGTTGATGTTGCCTTTGGTGGTCTTGAAGCTACTACTAATGATCTTGAAGTTGCATGTGATAATCGGCTGGAGGCCCTCTCTGTTTTCATGCTACTGTTATTTCTTTGCTCATCATATGCTCTTGATGTGAGTGTTGTAGTTTATCATATATTTTTTCTAAACATAGGTAAGGTTATTGTGCATGTATTTTGAACTGGATTGCACCTTGGCTGATGATGTTACTATGTGTGTACGTGTTTCTCTCATGAATGGGATGCATCTATTGGTGGAGTTCTTTTCTGAGGGTGATGAGTCCCTTCTTGGATGTAGACAATTCTACCTCATGCTTCTTGTAGGTGGGGAGAAAAACATATCATAGATTTCTTTTGACTGCACATGTTTCTATAGGAGGCGTTTCTTCCTGTACCAGCCTTTTGATCCTTTCTTCTATTATTTTTTTGGCATGGTGGTGTTGAGGGGAGTGATGAAAAGACATTTAAACATGGTTGGAGTCATTAGGAGCTAATGTGAAGAATGGGAAAATCGAGAATAATTCTCTATGTGTGTTTTTTCTTAGCTAGGACAAAGTGAACATTTTGAGCAAGTTTAGGTGAAATGCAGTGGATGAGTGATGAATGATAAAGGTGGCTCTAGAGACACACATAGGATAAAGAGGGCTTACGGAAGCTTAAAAATCAAAGTGATCAGAATGATTTTGGACCAGGACCAAAGCATATACCTCATCGTCCTAATCGCAGCGGTGTGAATGGTTTGTCAAACCGAGCCCGTATGCGAAAGTTAGAAGCAGTCAAAGTTTGGTTGACTTTTGCTAACTGGGCAAGCTTAAGGAGGCTGCAATTTGGACAAAATCCGGCCACCAGATTTTGGCCAAACCGGGCCAGATTCTGGGCAAATTTGTGGCCTATTTAGTTTGACGCCTTCGATCAAATTTTAAAATTTTCGAAAAGGGCTTATGATCATTTAAAATTAAATTATATATATATATATATATATATATATATATATATATATAAGGGAGGTGGTGGGCCACCACCCCCACCACCCCACACCTCATATAACCATACGCATTAATTTGAGGGGTCGATGGGAGGGTCAGCCCCACCCACGTGGTGGCCCCATGTGAAACAAAACCTTAATACACAATGTAACGCCAATACAATGTACACAAAACCTTTCATAAAATGTGCCATGAATTAAACCATACAACGCGCCAACAAAATAATTAATGTGCCTTTTTAAGTGTGAGAGGCATGGGGTGGGCCACCCAATGCGAGACTAACCCCAAAAATTGTGTCAGTTCAAATAGTAAAGCAATAATTTAATAAAAATAGGAAGGGGCGGGATTTGATCCCCCGACCCTCCTCAACCATTTTCCATCTTTACCAACATGTCAAACTGATTAAATTGGAATATCCACCTGGAGAAATGTATATAAACCCAATTTTCTCAGTGCATGGGGGAGATGGAGGAACCAGGAGCGGGCATGGATTTCGAGACAGAGGAGGTAGAATATTCTTTGATGCCCAAAGATTCTCCGAGAAGGTAAAAATTATTTTTGTCAGAATATAACCAAATTTACAGTTAATTTTCTCAGATTTTCACAAGGAATGCCATTGCGAGGCTCGATTCGCCCTTTGAGTAGTATATTTATAGATGCCCAGAGGAGGAGAATCTTTGAGGAATCTTGAGGGAATCCTCTAGATTCCTTGGATGCTGAAATTCACCAGACTTAGAATGCAACCAACTTCGTACTCATTTTTCTCAGAATTTTGCAAGGAACCTGATGGCGCAATCAATTTCCTGATCTAAGCAACAGATTTGCAGAGGACTCGGAGGAATGAATCTTTGAGGAATCTAGGGGAATCTAAAAGTTTCCTTGAGCTCCAGATTCTCATTTTCTCAGAACTCAGAAATTCGACAGATGTTTTTGCACTATTCGACACCACAAATCTTATGGTGCCTTCAGATTTTTCATTTTCTCATTCGATTTTCAGCCACTTTTCTAAGTGGAGTGTAGGTGTTAGCATTTATGTGCGAGCAACCATTTCCATGTGATTCAATGTCATGAGATCGATGACACAAACAACTTCAACAGTTTGACATCTGCTTCTTCAGATGGCCCTTGGATATGAGGTATATGCAGTGTGTTCATGTACTTATTTTAGTTATGCATTGTGCTGCATAAATCCCTGTTTGATGTTTGATGTGGGATCTTGTTTCTTACTTGTTTTGATGATTCTTGGTTGATCTAATGCAGAATCATTTGTGTGATGTACTTGTTGTCATGATTCGTCATGTTTTATTTGAGATCCCTTTATTGTCATATTAAGGGGATACTCATGTTGTCATCATGTATGTTTGCATTGATATCCCTTTTATGCCATGTTGGTGGGATACTCATCATGCATGAGTTTATATCATACTGATAGGAATCCCTTTTGACTAAGAGTTCCTGTAGAGAAACATCTCTTGGAGCCACTCCTGCATGAGGGAATTTTCCTTGTATGATAGCGACATCATCTCTTATGTACATCATCACTATTAACATCATTTCATGTAGCGGTCTACACAATCTTGACATCGGGACCTAGAGACATAGTCCCTCCTAGACGAACTCCGTTATCAATGACTTATGTCTTCATGTGTTGATGATTGCCATGTTCCTCTTCTTTACAGCATGCAGGTGTATTCGTTTATGTTTTTTTTTAAATGCAATTTAACACATCACTAAAGTAAAAGGTCTTGGAAGGGTTCTTTGTCACACCCAAACCTGGATCAAGTGGGATCATAGTGGTCTTTGCGTTGATGTAAATTGCAGCGTGAACAATGGAACGTGCAACAACAGAGGATGAAAAAGTGATGTACGAGACCATGCTCAAAATTTCCAAAAGGGTGGAAATAATGTATGAAACTCTACAGAAAGAGACAGAGGAAAAGGAGTGATTGCAGCCTCAGTTGCAAGACATGGAAGAGGCCCTGGAAGAACTGAAGAACAACAACTAAAACCTTCAAACAGAGAAAGTTGAGTTGAAGATGCGTCTACAAGAAGAGAAAGAGGAGAAACATAGCTCGCTATGATAGTTGCAAGCAAAGGATGAGGCCTTGGAAAAGCTATAGCATGACCCATGTGAGGTAAAAAGTAGTTCTCCATCTTCATGTATGTTTCCTAATGATGATTTTGCTGTTTTTGAAAATCATACCACAGGAATTGGCTCCAAAATGTTGAAGAAAATTGGGTATGAAGGGAAAGGCTTGAGCATTAACGGCCAAGACATTGTCAACCCCATCAAAGTAGAGGAATTACAGTGTCAAACATGACTTGGGTATGTCATAAAGGAATTTGGGGAATGCACCACAACAATTAGCAAACCACCAACAACAGATGATGAGAATTCCTCATCAGTTATTTCCAAATCGACAAAGGAGGTAAAAGATGTTGATTTCGTTTCAGTTTCATGGTCATATAGTATGATTTATGTTGGAGATTTGGAGATCCCAATTATAGGGACAAACATGATGCTCCTTACCAGGATGAGGCACGAGGTGGAAAAAGAAATTGGTGTTAATAACCAAGGCATAACTCAACCTTTGAAGGTTGTGCATGAACATCAATTTGCAGTTTGAGGGACACTAAAGGAGAATGCTCGAAGGTGTCAGATTCATCCGAGACATCATTGAAATTGTCAAGGAAAGAGAATGATGGGAACACATCCCCATCAGCCCATGGTAGTGCCAATTGTAGGGAAAGAGCTTAGGCAAGCTCTCATCACCGTAACAACACCAGAGACGACAAGGAAAGGTATAATCAGTTTCGATATTCGAATGGTCATTTCGATTATAATCAGGTTTCTAATGATGAACATAAAACATGGCATCGAAAGACATATACCTTTTGTGGATTACATAACCATACATTTTCTAACTGTTGGAAAAGAATGGTAGAACATAAAAGGATGAGGCATGAAATACCCTCTCAACGGTAGTTAAAGAAACATGTTAAGTAGATCTGGAGGAAGAAAACCTATTGCGGTCATTGCGACAAAAGTGGCCATCAAAGAGCCACTTGTTGGAGGCTCCATCTAGAGTAGCACCTTAAAAACAAAGTGTCGATGCATGAACCAGGTGAAATGATTGTTCAAGAAGAAAGGCCACAAGGAAGCGAAGCATTCACCTTGATAAGTGAAAAATGGTTTATAGATATGTTAGCATTTCATGGTCATACTTTTGTAAATAATTTGTTGCATTCTAACATGTAAAAGTGATGATGTGTTTTCCATCACTTGTTCAACAACAATGATGTTTGGTCTTATTTTGTGTTGCATGAGAAACTGTGGAAGTGAGGTCATGTTTTCACCACTTGTCAAAACAATATTGTTTAGCCTTATGTTTGTAAATCATGTGTTGCAGTGATGATGAGTTATCCATCACTTGTTAAAGCAACAGTGTTATGTTGGTCTTGTTTTCGTAGCTGGGGTGTTGCGTCCATCTTGTTGTAAACTTGACCACCGAATATGTGTTATAAACTCATGGCAAGTGTGGGATGCTTGGGTCATTAGTTGGCCATGAAATTCAAGCATGTAATTTTTGAAACAATGTACTATAAGTTGCAAAAGTAGAAGGTCTCGGCTCATCACTTAAAACTCCAAAGAAAAAAGGTGAAGGAGATGGAAGCGAGACCTTCCAGGACGCTTGTGATGCAGACAAGGTATAGAGAAGTTGTTGATTATTTTTCATGCTTTTCGAGGACTAAAAGCTCCTCAATGGATAGGATTGATCCAGGTGGATCCAGAGACACACACAGGACAAAGAGGGCTTATGGAAGCTTAAAACTCAAAGTGGTCAAAATGATTTTGGACTAGGACCAAATCATAGATCTCGTTGTCCTGATCGCAACGGTGTGAATGGTTCATCAAACCAAGTCCATATGCGAAAGTTAGAAGCAGTCAAAGTTTAGTTGACTTTTGCTAACTAGGCAGGCTTAAGGAGGCAACATTTTGGACAAAATCTAGACACCGGATTCCAGCCAACCTGGGCTAGATTTCGGGTGAATTTGTGCCCTGGTTAGTTTGACTCCTTTGGTCAAATTTTAAAATTTTCGAAAAGGGATTATGATCATTTAAAATTAAAAAATATATATATATATATTTATATATATTATTATATATTTATATAATATAGATAGATAGATAGATATAAAAGGGAGGTGGTGGGCCACCACCCCCACCACCCCACACCTCATATAACCATACGCATTAATTTGAGGGGTCAGTGGGAGTTGAATCCATGACTAGCAGGAGGGTCGGCCCCGCCCACTTGGTGGCCCCATGTGACACAAAACCTTTCATACAATGTGCCAACAAAATAATTAATGTGCCTTTTTAAGTGGGGAGGCATGGGGCGGGCCACCCAATGCGAGCCCGACCCTGAAAATTGTGTCAGTTCAAACAGTGAAACAATAATTTAATAAAAATAGGGAGGGTGTGATGCGATCCCTCGATCCCTCCTCAACCATTTTCCATCTTTACCAACATGTCAAACTGATTACATTGGAATATCTACCTGGAGAAATATAAATAAACCCAATTTTCTCAGTGCATGGGGGAGACAGAGGAACCAAGAGTGGGCACGGATTTCGAGACAGAGGAGGCAAAATATTCTTTGATGCTCAAAGATTCTTCGGGAAGGTAAAAATTATTTTTTTAGAATATAACCAAGTTTACAGTCAATTTTCTCATATTTTGACAGGAAATGCCATGGCGAGGTTGGATTCTCCCTTTGACCAATAGATTTTCAAATTCCCAATGGTGGAGAATCTTTGAGGAATCTTGAGGGAATCTTCCAGATTCCCTGGACACTGAAATTCGCTAGAGTCCAAATGCAGCCAACTTCATACTCATTTTTCCTAGAATTCTGCAAGGAACCTAATGGCACAATTAGTTTCCTAATCTGAGCAGTATATTTGCAAAGGACCCGAAGGAGAGAATCTTTGAGGAATCTAGGGGGAATCTAAAAGATTCCTTAAGCTCCAGATTCGCACTTTCTTGGAATTCATAAATTCGACAATCATTTTTGCACTATTTGACACCACAAATATGATGGTACATTCATATTTTTCATTTTCGCGTTCTATTTTTCAGCCACGTTTCTAGGTGGAGTGTAGTTGTTAGCATTTATGTGTGAGCAACCATTTCCATGCAATTCGATGCTGTGAGATTGATGGCACGAACAACTTCAGCAGTTTGACATTTGCTTCTACAGATGACCCTTGGATGTGAGGTATATGCAGTGTGTTCATGTACTTTTTTTTGCTATGCATTTTGCTACACAGATCTTTGTTTTGTGTTTGATGTGGGATCTTGTTTCTTACTTGTTTTCATGATTCCTACTTGATGTGATGTGGAATCATTTGTGTGATGTACTTGTTGTCATGATTCATCATGTTTTATTTGAGATCCCTTTGTCGTCATGTTGATTGGATACTCATGTTGTCATCATGTATGTTTGCATTGAGATCCCTTTTATGTCATGTTGGCGGGATACTCATCATGCATGAGTATATGTCATATTGATAGGTGTCCTTTTTTATTTAGAGTTCCTATAGTGGAACATCTCTTCGAGACACTCCCGCGTGAGGGAATCTTCCTTGTATGGTAGTGACATCATCTCTTATGTACATCATCACTATTGACAACACTTAATGCAACAGTCTACACCATCTTGACATCGAGCCCGGAGACGTAGTCCCTCTTGGACAAACTCTGTTATCAACAACATAGGTTTTCATGTGTTGATGATTGTCATGTTCCTCTTCTTTACAACATGTAGGTGTATTTGTTTATGTTCTTTAAAAAATGAAATTTACACCTCACAAAAGTAAAAGGTCTTGGAAGGATCCTTTGTCACACCCAAACTTGGATCAAGTAGTATCGAAGCGGTCTTTTCAGTGATGTAAATTGTTGCATGAACAATGGAACGTGCAGTGACAGAGGATGAAAAACTGATGTACGAGACCATGCTCAAAATTTCCAAAATGGTGGAAATAATTTATGGAACTCTATAAAAAGAGACAAAGGAAAAGGAGCAATTGTAGCTTTAGTTGCCATCCATGGAAGAGGCCCTGGAAGAATTGAAGCACAACAACCGAGACCTTCAAACAGAGAAAGTTGAGTTGAAGATGCATCTACAAGAAGAGAAAGAGGAGAAACATAGTTTGCTATAACGGTTGCAAGCAAAGGATGAGGCCTTGAAAAAGCTGCAGCGTGACCCATGTGAGGTAAAAATTAGTTCTCCATCTTCATGTATGTTTCCTGATCATGATTTTGTTGTTTTTGAAAGTCATACCACAGGAATTGGCTCCAAACTATTGAAAAAAATGGGGTATGAAGGGAAAAGATTGGGCATTAATGGCCAAGGCATTTTCAACCCCATCAAAGTAGAGGAATTACCGTGTCGAACAGGACTTGGGTATGTCGGGGAGGAAGTTGGGGAATGTGCCACAATAGTTAGCGAACCACCAACAACAGATGATGAGAAGCCCTCATTAGTTCTTTCCAAATCAATAGAGGAGGTAAAAGAAGTTGATTTCCTTTTAGTTTAGTCATCACGTAGTATGATTTCTATTGGAGATTTAGAGATCCCAATTATAGGGACAAACATGAGGCTTCTTACCAAGATGAGGCACAAGGAGGAAAAAGAACTTGGTGTTAATAACCAAGGCATAACTCAATCTTTGGAGGTTGTGCATGAACATCAATTTGCAGGTTCGAGATACACTAAAGGAGAATGCTAGAAGGTGTCAAATTCATCCAAGACATTGTCAAAATCATCGAGGAAAGAGAATGTTGGGAACAAATCCCCATCATCCATGGTAGTGCCAATTGCAAGGAAAGATCCAAGGCAAGCTCTTATTGCCGTAACGACAGTAGAGACGACAAAGAAAGGTATAACCAGTTTCGATATTCAAATGGTCATTTCAATTATAATCATGTTGTTAATGATGAACGTAAGACATGGCATTGAAGGACATGTACCTTTTGTGGATTACATAACCATACATTTTCTAAGTGTTGGAAAAGAATGGCAGCACACAAAAGGATGAGGCATGAAAGACCCTCTCAACAATAGGTAAAAAAACATGTTAAGTAGATCTAGAGGAAGGAAACATATTGTAGTCATTGCGATAGAAGTGCTAATCAAAGAGCCACTTGTTGGATGCTCCATCCAGAGTAGCACCTTAAAAACAAAGTATCGATACATGAACCAAGTGAAACAATTGTTCAAGAAGAAAGGCCACAAGGAAGCAACCTATTCACCTTGATAAGTGAAAAATGGTTTCTAGGTATGTTAGTGTTTCCTGGTCATACTTTTGTAAATCATTTGTTTCATTTTAAAATGTAAAAGTGATGATGTGTTTTCCATCACTTGTTCAGCAACAATGATGTCTGGTCTTATTTTGTGTTGCATGATAAACTGTGAAAGTGATGTCATGTTTCATCACTTTTCAAAACAATAGTGTTTGGACTTATGTTTGTAAATCATGTGTTCAGTGATGATGAGTTTTCCATCACTTGTTAAAGCAACAATGTTATGTTGGTCTTGTTTTCATAGCTGGGGTGTTGCGTCCATCTTATTGTAAACTTGACCACCGAGTATGTGTTATAAACTCGTGGCAAGTGTGGGACACTTAGGTCATTAGTTGGTCATGAAAGTCAAGCATGTAATTTGAGAACAATGTACTATAGGTTGTGGAAGTAGCAGGTGTTGGCTCATTGCTTAAGGATCCAAAGAACAAAGGTGAAGGAGATGGACGCGAGACCATTCAAGACATTTGTGATGCAGACAAAGTATAAAGAAGTTGCAGATTATTTTTCATGCTTTTGGAGGACCAAAAGCTCCTCAATGGGGAGGATTGATCCAGGTGGCTCTAGAGACACACACAGGACAAAGAGGGCTTATGGAAGCTTAAAAATCAAAGACATCATAATGATTTCGGACCAGGACCAAAGCATAGATCTCGTCATCCTGATTGTAGTGCTGTGAACGATTCGTCAAACCAAGTCTGTATGCGAGAGTTAGAAGCAGTCAAAGTTCAGTTGACTTTTGCTAACTCGGCAGGCTTAAGGAGGCCGCAATTTGGACAAAATCTGACCACCGAATTCTAGCCAACATGGGCCAGATTTCGGGCAAATTTGTGGCCTGGTTTGTTTGACTCCTTCGATCAAATATTAAAATTTTTGAAAAGGGCTTATCATCATTTAAAATAAAAATAATATATATATATCTATATATATATATATATATATATATATATATATATATATATATATATTATATAATATATATATATATATATATAATATATATATATATATATATATATATATATATATATATATATTTATATATATAAGGGAGGTGGTGGGCCACCACCCGCACCACCCCACACCTCATATAACCATATGCACCAATTTGAGGGGCCAATGGGAGTTGAACCCATGGTTGGCAGGAGGGTCGGCCCCTCCCACATGGAGGCCCCATGTGACATAAAACCTTAATACACAATGTAACACCAATAGAAAGTACACAAAACCTTTCATACAATGTGCCAAAAAAATAATTAATGTGCCTTTTTAAGTGTGGGAGGCATGGGGCAGGCCACCCAATGTGCTCCCGACCCCAAAAGTTGTGTTAGTTCAAGCAATAAAACAATAATTTAATAAAAATAGGGAGGGGTGGGATTTGATCCCCCAACCTCTCCTCAACCATTTTCCATTTTCACCAACATGCCAAACTAATTACATTGGAATATCCGCCTAGAGAAATGTATATAAACCCAGTTTTCTCAGTGCATGGGGGAGATGGAGGAACTAGGAGCGGGCACAGATTTCAGGACAAAGGAGGTAGAATATTATTTGATGCCCAAAGATTCTCCAGGGAGGTAAAAATTATTTTTGTCAGAATATAACCAAGTTTACAGTTGATTTTCTTAGATTTTTGCAGGGAACGCCATGGCGAGGTCGAATTCACCCTTTGGGCGGTAGATTTGCAAATTCCCAGTGGAGGAGAATCTTTGAGGAACCTTTGAGGGAATCTTCTAGATTCCTTGGACGCTGAAATTCGCTAGAGTCAGAAAGCAGCCAACTTCATACTCATTTTTCTTAGAATTTCGCAAGGAACCTGATGGTGCAGTCAGTTTCCTAATCTAAGCAGCATATTTGCAGAGGACCTGGGGGGGGGGGAACCTTTGAAGAATCTAGGGGGAATCTAAAAGATTCCTTGAGCTCCAAATTCTCACTTTCTCGGAATTCATAAATTCGATAGTCATTTCTACACTATTCGATGCCACAAATCTAATGGTGCATTTAGATTTGTCATCTACTCATTCTATGTTTCAACCTCATTTCTAAGTGGAGTGCAGCTTTCAACATTACATGTGTGAGCAGCCATTTCCATGCGATTCGGGGCCATAAGATCGATGGGACGAATAGCTTCGGAAATTTGACAACCACTTCTTCAGGTGGCCCTTGGATGTGAGGTATATTCAATGTGTTCATGTACTTATTTTTGCTATGCGTTGTGTTGCACAGATCCCTGTTTGATGTTCAATGTGGGATCTTGTTTCTTACTTATTTTCATGATTCCTGCTTGATGTGATGTAGAATCATTTGTGTGATGTACTTGATGTCATGATTCGTCATGTTTTATTTGAGATCCCTTTTTCATCATGTTGATGGGATACTCATGTTGTCATTATGTATGTTTGCATTGAGATCCCTTTTATGCCATGTTGGTGGGATACTCATCATGCATGAGTTTATGTCATACTGATAGGAGTCCTTTTTGACTGAGAGTTCTTGTAGTAGAACATCTCTTGGAGCCACTCCTGCATGAGGGAATTTTCCTTATATGATAGTGACATCATCTATTATGTATATCATCACTATTTACAACACTAAATGTATCAGCCTACACCATCTTGACATTAAGGCCCGAAGAGGTAGTCCCTACTGGACAAACTCCGTTATCAATGACTTATGTTTTCATGTGTTAATGATTGTCATGTTCCTCTTCTTTACAATATGCAAGTGTATTCGTTTATGTTCTTTTCAAAATGAAATTTAACACATCATGAAAGTAAAATTTCTTGGAAGGGTCCTTTGTCACACCCGAACCTGGATCAAGTGGTATTAGAGTGGTCTTTGTGTTGATGTAAATTGCAGCATGAACAATGGAACGTGCAGTGACAGAGGATGAAAAAGTGACGTACGAGACCATGCTCAAAATTTCCAAAAGGGTGGAAATAATGTATGAAACTCTACAAAAAGAGACAGAGGAAAAGTAGCAATTGCAGCTTCAGTTGCAAGCCACGAAAGAGGCCCTAGAAGAACTGAAGCACAACAACCAAAACCTTCAAACAGAGAAAGTTGAGTTGAAGATGCGTCTACAAGAAGAGAAAGAGGAGAAACATAGTTTGCTGTGATAGTTGCAAGCAAAGGAAGAGGCCTTGGAAAAGCTGCAACGTCACCCATGTGAGGTAGAAAGTAGTTGTCCATCTTCATGTATGTTTCTTGATGATGATTTCGCTGTTTTTGAAAATCATACCACATGAATTGGCTCCAAATTATTGAAGAAAATGAGGTATGAAGGGAAAGGCTTGGGTGTTAATGGCCAAGGCATTGTCAACCCATCAAAGTAGAGGAATTGCAGTGTCAAACAAGACTTGGATATGTTAGAAAGGAAGTTGGGGAATGCGCCATGACAGTTACCGAACCACCAACAAAAGATGATGAGAAGCCCTCATCAGTTCTTTCCAAATTGACAGAGGAGGTAAAAGATGTTGATTTCCTTTCAGTTTCTTGTCACACAGTATGATTTCTGTTGGAGATTTGGAGATCCCAATCATAGGGACAAACATGAGTCTCCTTACCAGGACGAGGCACTACGAGGAAAAATAACTTAGTGTTAATAACCAAGCCATAACTCAACCTTTAGAGGTTGTGCATGAACATCAATTTGCAGATTCGAGATACACTAAAGGAGAATGCTCGAAGGTGTCAAATTCGTCTGAGAAATTTTCGAAAGCGTTGAGGAAAGAGAATGATGGGAACACATCCCCATCATCCCATGCCATTTCCAATTGCATGGAAAGAGCTAAGTCAAGCTCTCATCATTGTAACGAAACCAGAGACGACAAGGAAAGGTATAACCAGTTTCGATATTCTAATTGTCATTTCAATTATAATCATCTTGCTAATGATGAACTTAAAACAAGGCATCGAAAGACATGTACCTTTTGTGGATTACATAACCATACACTTTCTAAGTGTTGGAAAAGAATTTTAGCACACAAAAGGATGGGGCGTGAAAGACCTTCTCAATAGTAGGTAAAGAAACATGTTAAGCAGATCTAGAGGAAGAAAACCTATTGCAGTCAGAAGAAAACCTATTGCAGTCATTACGAAAAAAGTGGCCATCAAAGAGCCACTTGTTGGAGGCTCCATCTAGAGTAGCACCTTAAAAACAAAGTGTCGATGCATGAACCAGGTGAAACAATTGTTCGAGAAGAAAGGCCACAAGGAAGCAACCCATTTAGCTTGATAAGTGAAAAATGGTTTCTAGATATGTTAGCATTCCATGGTCATACTTTTGTAAATCATTTGTTGCATTTTAAAATGTAAAAGTGATGATGTGTTTTCCATCACTTTTTCAACAAAAATGATGTCTAGTCTTATTTTGTGTTGCATGATAAACTGTGAAAGTGATGTCATGTTTTCATCAATTTTCAAAACAATAGTGTTTGTCCTTATGTTTGTAAATCATGTTTTGTAGTGATGATGAGTTTTCCATCACTTGTTAAAGAAACAATGTTATGTTGGTCTTGTTTTTGTACTTAGGGTGTTGCATCCATCTTGTTGTAAACTTGACCACTGAGTATGTGTTATAAACTCATGGCAAGTGTGGGATGCTTGGGTCATTAGTTGGTGATGAAAGTTAAGCATGTAATTTGCGAAACAATGTACTATAGGTTGCAGAAATAGCAGGAGTCAGCTCGTCGCTTAAGGCTCCGAAGAACAAAGGTGAAGGAGATGGACGCGAGACCTTTCAGGATGCTTGTGATGTAGACAAGTTACAGAGAATTTGCATATTATTTTTCATGCTTTTGGAGGACCAAAAGCTCCACAGTGTGGGGGATTGATCCAGCTGTCTCCAGAGACACACATAGGACAAAGAGAGCTTATGGAAGCTTAACAATCAAAGTGATTAGAATTATTTCAAACCAGGACAAAAGCATAGATCTCGTCGTCTTGATCACAATGGTGTCAACGGTTAATGAAACCGTGTCCGTATGCGAAAGTTAGAAGCAGTCAAATTTTGGTTGACTTTTGCTAACTGGGTAGGCTTAAGGAGGCAACAATTTGAACAAAATCTAGCCATGGATTTCAACCAACATGGGCTAGATTCTAGGCAAATTTGTGGCCTAGTTAGTTTGACTCCTTCAGTGAAATTTTAAAATTTTCGAAAATGGCTTATGATCATTTAACATTAAAAAGAAAATATAAAAGGGAGGTGGTCGGCCACCACCCCCACCACCCTAAACCTCATATAACCATACGCATTAATTTGAGGGGCCGGTGGGAGTTGAACCCATAGCTAGTGGGACGGGCGGCCCCGCCCACGTGGCAGCCCCATGTGACACAAAACCTTAATACACAATGTAATGCCAATACAACGTACACAAAACCTTTCATACAATGCGCCAACAAAATAATTAATGTGCCTTTTTAAGTGCGGAAGGCATGGGATGGGCTACCCAATGTAGGCCCAA
Organism: Pinus taeda; assembly: GCA_000404065.3. Taxonomy (NCBI): domain Eukaryota; kingdom Viridiplantae; phylum Streptophyta; class Pinopsida; order Pinales; family Pinaceae; genus Pinus; species Pinus taeda. The sequence continues at coordinate 10,698 of APFE031320403.1, read as the reverse complement.
CCCCGAAAATTGTGTCAGTTCAAACAGTAAAACAATAATTTAATAAAAATAGGGAGGGGCAGGATTTGATCCCCCCACACCTCCTCAACCATTTTCCATCTTTACCAACATGTCAAACTAATTAAATTAAAATATCTGCTCGGAGAAATGTATATAAACCTAGTTTTCTCAATGCATGGGGGAGATGGACGAACCAAGAGCAGGCACAAATTTCGAAACAGAGGAGGCAGAATATTCTTTGATGCCCAAAGATTCTCCAGGGAGGTAAAAATTATTTTTGTCAGAATATAACCAAGTTTACAGTCAATTTTCTCAGATTTTCAAAGGGAATGCCATGGCGAGGTCAGATTCGCCCTTTGAGAAAAAAATTTGCATATGCCCAATGGAGGAGAATCTTTGAGGAATCTTGAGGGAATCTTCTAGATTCCTTGGATGCTGAAATTCGTTAAAGTCAGAATGCAGCCAACTTCATACTCATTTTTCTCAGAATTTCGCAAGGAACCCAATGGCGCAATCAATTTCCTGATTTGAGTAGTAGATTTGCAGAGGACTCAGAGGAGGAAATCTTTGAGGAATCTAGGGGGAATCTAAAATACTCCTTGAGCTCCATATTCTCACTTTCCAGAATTCATAAATTCAGCAGTCTGTTTTGCACTATTCGATGCTAGAAATCTGATGGTGCCTTCATATTTTTCATTTTCTCATTCTATTGTTTGGCCACTTTTCTAAATGGAGTGCAAGTGTGAGGATCCATTTCCATGCAATTCGATGCCATGAGATCGATGGCATGAACAACTTCAGAAGTTTGACATCCACTTCTTCAGATGGCCCTTGGATGTGAGGTATATGAAGTGTGTTCATGTACTTCTTTTTACTATGCATTGTGCTACACAGATCCCTGTTTGATGTGTGATGTGGGATGTTGTTTCTTACTTGTTTTCATGATTCCTGCTTGATGTGATGCGGAATCATTTGTGTGATGTACTTGTTGTCATGATTCATCATGTTTTATTTGAGATCCCTTTGTCGTCATGTTGATGGGATACTCGTGTTGTTGTCATGTATGTTTGCATTGAGATCCTTTTTATGCCATGTTGGTGGGATACTCATCATGCATGAGTTTATGTCATACTGATAGGAGTCCTTTTTGATTGAGAGTTCCTGTAGTGGAACATTTCTTGGAGCCACTCCTACATGAGGGAATTTTCCTTGTATGATAGCAACATAATCTCTTATGTACATTGTCACTATTGATAGCACTTAATGCAGTGGTCTACACCATCTTAACATCGGGGCCTAGAGACGTATTCCCTCATAGACAAAATCCATTATCAACGACTTATGTTTTCATGTGTTGATGATTGTCATGTTCCTCTTCTTTACAGCATGCAGGTGTATTCATTTATGTTTATTTAGAAATGAAATTTAACACATCACAAAAGTAAAAGGGCTTGGAAGGGTCCTTTGTCACAGTCGAACCTAGATCAAGTGGTATCAGAGCAGTCTTTCCGTTGATGGAAATTGTAGCGTGAACAATGGAACATGCAGTGACAAAGGATGAAAAAGTGATGTATGAGACCATGCTCAAAATTTCCAAAAGGGTGGAAATAATGTACGAAACTCTATAGAAAGAGACAGAGGAAAAGTAGTGATTGTAGCTTCAGTGGCAAGCCATGGAAGAGGCCTTGGAAGAACTGAAGCACAACAACCAAAACCTTCAAATAGAGAAAGTTGAGTTGAAGATGCATCTATTAGAAGAGAAAGAGGAGAAAAATAATTCACTACGATAGCTGCAAGCAAAGGACAAGGCCTTGGAAAAGCTGCAGCATGACCCATGCAAGGTAAAAAGTAGTTCTCCATCTTCATGTATGTTTCCTTATGATGATTTCATTGTTTTTTAAAATCATACCACAGGAATTGGATCCAAACTATTGAAGAAAATGGGGTATGAAGGGAAAGCTTTGGGCATTAATGTACAAAGCATTGTTAACCCCATCAAAGTAGAGGAATTACCATGTCAAACAATGTTACACAGTAATTTGTCACTGTCCTCATCTCAGTCCCTCTGCTATGTCATGTGTCAAATAAACATGCTCATATCTTCCCACTTATGCAAGAAGATTAAGCAAATGCTCTTTATTACTAAAGATTGACCCTTTTTGACTAAGTTCCTGCATCGTCACTAGTAAACCCTTAAAATCCGCGAAAATTCCCTATCATGCATTATATCGTTGTGATTTCATCGCTAGTCCCCAGTTCATGACCCACGACGATTCAGATTTGGTGAATTAGTTCAAACAATCGGTCTTCTGGATGTTTCTAGAGCTAGTTGTTAGGTCAGTTTGGGTCACCTTTCTGCCTCTGGGATGGTGGTTCCATCTCTTATGAAACCTCCCTTGAGGATAAGCTCCCTCTCCCTCATTTCATGGAGGCTCCTCCTCCTATAAAAGCACTCACCATTGATATGATCAGCTAGTTAGGAGTTCTTTTGGTTAGGCAATGTTGCTATTGCTTTTGAGTTTGATAGATAGCTTTGGTGTGAGTGTGACAAGTGTGGGATTGTTAATAGTTTGCAAGAGGTTGTGGAGTGCCCTTAACTTTGTATTAAAGCCTATAAGTGAAGGAGAGATATTTTTTGTTTGGGAGACCCATCCTTGAAGAGTGAATGCTTGAAGAAACATACTGGCTGGACCCTCCGAGAAGGCTTGTGATGTCAAGACTTGGTTTTAAGCTTTGTTATTGATTCATTATTAATACAATCAATGATGATTTCCTATGTCTTGTATGTAATTTACTTGATAGCTCACGATTTCTTAAATTTATGAGTAAATAGTTCATTGTTGTTTCTCGGTTACATCTTTTGTCATTGCCTTGTGGTGTTCCAGATTGATTGCTCATTAAGGAGAAGGAAATGGAAGCTGGAGCAGTACAACAGAACTTCATCAACCACTAGTTTGAGGTAGGCCTCCAACGATGACTGCTTAAGGGAATCAATTGTTGTTTTGTCTTTGTTGTGATTAGATCCACTCTAGGGCTAGAGGGGTTGCTTCTGTCTGCAGAGGGAACACTTTCCTACTTCACGAGTTGGCGACTCCGCTGAGGAATCCTTTGTAGGTTTTTTCTCTTGTTTTCTCTTGTTTGGTTTTGATTTAGTTTCTTTTGAATTTTTGGGTTAAACCATCAGTCTTTTGGGTTACCTGGGTAAATCTGGGAAATCCCTTTACTGTCTGGAAGAATAGTCTAGTCTTTGTTTGGGAGTTTTTATTCATTTTCATTGTTTTTAAGATCATCAGTGAAGATAGCCTAAAATGATGTCACTGATGTTCTAGCTTTATACCCGTGATTATTTGGCTTTCGTCTCGGGTTTCTAGTTTAATTCCTGCGACGACTCCTGAAATTGGACCGTCACTGAAAACAAGTGTACTTTAGTGACTAGTCTCTAGTTGTGTTTATAACACCAACGACTAGTCTCTAGTTGTCAGTGTAACACCAGTCACTAGTCTCTACTTGCCAATGTAACACCCGCGACGATTTTTGTAAAGTTGTTTTACAACTTTACCTCCTGAATTCATTAATCTTGTTTATCCCCTGTTGTTTCTTGCCTCTCATTAGCTTGTTTTAATTTCTTTTGGTTAAGATATTGTCTTGTTGATTTCATTTGAGTGAATCTTGTGTTTTTAGACCCTATGACCTAGCTCTCTTAAGCGTTTCAAACCGTTTTCTTGGGTTTCTCATCTATCCAAGATTCATCTACAACCATCTTATTGATTTGCTTGAGGCTTTTTCGCTGCTTGTTTTCTTGCTGATTGATTTTTAGTGTCGATTATTGAACCAATTTTTTATGTTGATTTGATTTCTTCACTACCAAGCATAGATCACAATTGTTTGGATCGATCAGTTCACACTTGCTTGTTTGTCTCCTTAAATTCAAAACAAAAAATTAAGGGATTGCATTCATTTGATATAAGAAGGTGAAAGTATATGTACATTTCAAATTTTCATGTTTGAGAAATTGAAAATCGAACTCTAAATCTTCCATTAGGATGCATCGTGAGATTACTGTATTGATGCATTGTATTTCTTAGTGTTTGCATTTGCTTGTCTTAGTTTGGGAATGAAATTTCTACCTTTTTGTAAGTAGGCATTCATCGAAATGAAAGATGCTTTACTCATCCTAGTTGCATCCTAGGATTTTTCGATATACATACGGTAAGGACTAGAAATCGAAACATAATTCAAGATCAACTCTAAAATGAACTGAATGAACCTAACAATGCATTGGAACATAACACACATTATTTAGAGGTCTAGGCTAGAGACATGCTCTGGCATCGTTAAACCTAGTCACTATTGCTTTCACTTAAGTTTGGGTGATTCCTCCTTCTGTGACTCAATATCTGCTAATACGGATTTGCGCTCCCAGTACCATCGAGTATATATCAGGAGACCCCACTAGGTTATCATCCTACATCCATAGGAAGCTGTGTCTACCACCTTACAAACCGTAACGCACCGAACACAACATTCGGGAAGATTGACTGTCGTACAGAAAGTCCTTGATTTTCATATGATCACCAAGGTGTATATGCAGTTTTATGGGTTGTTTGGTAAACCTTTTGCCTAGTTCTCCAGAGTGGCCACTTTCTTTCCTTTTCAACTCCTTAAAAGAAAAGGATCATCTGAGCACTTGTCCTTTCAGGCTCATTAAACCTCGAAAGAGATAGAGTCACCTTTTCATCCTTTTCTCGACTCTTGAAACATGAAAAGGTCAAGTTTTGTTCCTGCGTCATAAATTTACTTCCCATGAAATATTCCTGGTAACAGTTCTTGGTTACAATACGAGTGTTTTTTAGGCCTTTTCCCAATGGCAACCTTCCCCGAGTCTACTGGCCAAGGTCTTCCCTAGATGGGAACCCTGGTCCATTTCCTTCTTTTGGAAATGTCGATGCTCCATATATGGCAACATTATCTTTGCCTGGGTTAACCATCAGTTTGCCTGTGTGGTTGTTTTCAACCTTGGTGGTCCCAAGCGTCATGACTCCTATTCCACCATCTCCTTCGTTTGAATCACAACACGATGATTCCAAGGTTGAGCTTGTGTCTTCTTCCCCTGTTTTCCCAGCTTCATCTCCTCTTTCACCTGGTGAAAGTTCCACATCTAGTAACTAGGAGACTAAGAAGAAGAAGAAGAATATGAAGAAGAAGAAGAAGTCTGATAAATGTGAGGCCACATGTGCCGCTATTGCTTCGATTATATATCAAGTTGGACAACCTTCTGCTCCTCTGCGGAAGGTTAAGTTTCCTTGTAAATTGTGCAAGGGTGACCATCTTCTTCGTGATTGTCCTGGCATCCCTAGGATCTTAGAAGTATGGTCTCATGATCTGGTTCATCTTGCGTTGTCCTCTAAAGCTCATGATGATGCTACCCTACCGACTGGTACTAGTAAGAAGAAAGGGAAGATTTGATTCGCTGTAGACTGTATGAGGGCAACCATCCCCTTCACCTTTGTCCACTCATGGATAAATCTTCTGCCATTTTGGAAATTCTTACAGCTTCTTCACCTCCACTTCCAGTTGGTTATCAGAGGCTCTCTTCAGACCCTCTCCTGGTTGACAAAGAGATTAACTTAAATTCTTCTCTTTTCCACCCTTCTCTTCCCAAACCTGGCTATGCTCAGCCCATTCTTGACCAACCATTGGTCAGAAAGAGTGTTGACTTGGATTCACCACCAGTGGTTCACTTTGTTCCTGATGAGCATCATGATTCTACTTCTCATGTTCTTCTCATCTCATCATATTCTCCAAAGCCCAAGAATGACCCTCCTATCCCGACTGATTCAAAGAGTCCTTCTTCGGTTCCTGTAGAGCATGGGCGCAATAATATGATACCCCCACCAAGTAGTTCAATCGTTTCCTTCGACTGGAGTCACTTGACTACTTTCTGCATTACATCCTACATGCCTTTCTAGATTACAGGACATGCCTATGATAAGGTAGTACCTGGCACTGTCTTGGATAAAGGTGCGTCGGTTAGCCTCATGCCTTTCACTACTTAGCAAGCTTTGGGCTCCCCACAGCTTGTGCCGGTCATGCAGAATCTGTCAGCGTTTGATGGAGGAACCAGTCAACATTTAGGGATCCTTTCGAAGTTCCCTATTACTTTGGGAGGCAAAACCATCTATATAGACGTAATGGTTGTCCAAGGTGCTTTAGAGTTCAGTCTTGTCCTTGGCAGTGACTATGTTTATGTCATGGGGACCCTTGTCTCTTCACTTTTCCGTGTGGTTTGTTTTCCACACAATGGAAGAATGGTGACCATAGATCAATTATCATTCTTTAGTCCCCCGGTCCCTCCTATGCAGTCATCGTCCCCTATCTGTTCTTGCTCACAAGCAATGCGTTCCCAACCACAAGTCAATTATGTGGCTACCTATTCCGTCTCCACCTCTACTGATGATCATGAAGATGGTCTCATACATCATGCACTGGGGGAATTGGAACCTGATCTGTCATTGGTGTCTAATGACATGTGTTCCTCCCAGAACGTGGTTCTTCCATCCCATGAAGACTTCTTGGGAGCCATGTTCTCATATGGCCCATGAACAGGCCCCCTCGAGGAAAGTTCTTGATCCTGTGTCAACTTCGTTAAAAATGAAAACAAGGGTGTTGAGGAGAGTTCTTTTCTTGTGTCAACCTCATTAAAAAATGAAACAAGGAGGCCTGAGGATAGTTTTATCTTGTGTCAACCTTGTTAAAAAATGAAACAAGGATCATGGAGCATAGTTCTTTGTCTTGTGTCAATCTCGTTAAAAAATGAAACAAGGAGTCTTGAGGAAAGTTCTTGATCTTGTGTCAACCTTGTTAAAAAAAGAAACAAGTATTATGAGGATAGTTCTTTTATTGTGTCAACCTCATTAAAAAATGAAACAACTCCCTTTCCCAATCGAGTCTTTGATTAAGATCTCGTAAAATCCAAGTCAAGTCTTTCCAAGATCTCGAAAGTGAACCTTCATTCCATCCACCTCGTTGAATGCAATGAAGCTTGGGGGGTATGTACCTCGATTTGTGTCATTATGTTGGGGGCATGCGAACATATAACAAGCATATTTTTTCATTTCAAGCTTGTATAAACATGAAACTAAATCCAACTAGAGTTCTCCATGGTTCAAGCTTGTGTAAAAATGAACCCATACCCAATTTTCATCTCGTGATTGCTATTTTTATCCGCTAAATTTTGTTCAATGAGCCTTGGTTGTTTCATTCCATGACCACCATCTCTTTGGCTGATCATATGCTTTCACTTGGTTGTTTTTCCTTTCCTGAGGAACTGCAATGATGAGTAGTTTTATTAGCCGGCTTCTTGACCATTACATGTTTTGAGCAGTTCCACCATTGTCGGAACCAGTTGCTACCCTTTATACCACTCGTTCCTCTAGGACGAGTCTTCTTTAAGCTCTTTTCTGACTCATAAAAGATGAAAAGATTTCCTAGTTTTTCCCTTTTTACTCGTTAAATAGAATAAAAAGGCGTTCCACTTTCAGTTCTTTTTTGACCATATAAATATGAAAAGATCGCCAGACTTTTGTCATTTTGAGTTCGATATTGGTTATGAAACAACGTGTCTTCGATCACTTTTTACTTTTTTAGATCGGAGCCACTAATTATGAAAAGTAATCCTTGATCGTAATGGTTAAGTGGTTCTCTTAGGTATTGTTTTCTCCTTTTTAAGGCTCGAGGGACACAAATTTACAAAAAAGGACCCCCCTAGAGTTTTCTTTTCCATGTCTTTTTCAAACTCTCTAAACATGAAAAGGACTCCAAGTTTTCCCTATGTTGGACTCATTAAACCCTGACGACATTGGACTCATCACCATGACGAGACATGAGCTTCTCCTCCCTAGGGCTTGTTAAACTATCACTAAGTTGGATTCGTACAAAGGTCGAACTTATATTACAAGCATATGCTATCCCCTTCAAGCTTGTTTTAAAAAACAACTGGGGTACTCACCAGTAATAGTGGGGGAAAATTTGGAAGTCGTCATTGGTTATCTACAACAGCTAGTCACTCTTGAACATCGACACTTTTGCTTCTTGTCGGGTTGGGATATCCACACATCGTCATTTGGCCTTCCGGGGTTTTGGGTTGCCACTTTGCCTCATTCCATCTGATTCGTGTTGTCTCTATCAAGCCTCCAATCCCTTGGTACCAAAATGCTACCACATTCTGGAATCGTGTCTCTGATATGTTCAAGAGTATAATCCTTCTACAGTTTACGCCCTTACCTCCTCCTCTGATACTCTATTTCACCATCTACTACTTATTCCTTATCTCATGTTGTTGATGGGGGAAAGATTATGGCCCTCCTATGATGGATCGTCTCCTGTTGACACCAACTCATTATCCAGGAGATTGATCTAGAGACCTCTTTTGGTACCTTGGTGCTTTCATGCCTCAATGGCAAGTTATTCGCACCTGACGATAGGCTTTATCATTGTTCTTTGAATTGGGTGATTCCACGACTGTTTGGCTTGAGCTCATTTTTCACACTTAATGGGTTTTACTAGATAGTACCTTCAGGGCCATTGGCATTATTGGTGGTTTCTCTCATGCTTTTTAATGGTTTTCATCATTGACCGGTAATCAAAGTGACTTTTTATCATGCTCAAACTCAGCACATTTGTTCACATGCTAGAATTTTAACTATGATTGGTTGGGTTTCAAGACCCTGGACTAAGATTACATATGTTCGAGCCGTGGATTGGTTTGTGATTACATATATGACTCTTTGATGGATGGTTGTAACCATGCCTGAGTCTTCATGGATGGCTGTGACCATACCTTTATTATTATCATGGTCTTGTCAACTAGATGGTTGCGTCCATACCATAGACCTAGTTTCATGTATTTTGGATGGCTACGCCCATGCCTAGATTATTTGTATTTCACTATCAGAGATACTAGTTGTACTTGCACTTGCAAGATCTTTGAGGTGGTATTCCAATTCAGACAGTTTCGTAAAGCATTTCATCCCTCCCACTCTCTCGGGCTTCATGCTTTAGGGGGCATCTATTACACAGTAATTTGTCACTGTCCTCATCTCAGTCCCTCTGCTGTGTCATGTGTCAAATAAACATGTTCATATCTTCCACTTATGCAAGAAGATTAAGCGAATGCTCTCTGTTACACAGTGATTTTTCACTGCCTTCACTCCCAATCCTTCTATTGTGTCATGTGTCCAATTCAACCATGCTCATACTGAACAAATGCTCTCTTATGCTACCAATTGACCCACTTTTCCTAAGTTATTTGGCTCATCACAACTATGGAATTAATATACGCACCGAACGACACCCATAAACAGTCCAGCGACGCTTCCAGTGCGAAAGTACATTTGTTTCCCATGATAGTTTGATTTCATACCCCGTCGTGAGGGTATTTGATATATTTAGCGACAGTCTGACTAGCTACATTACTTATTAGCAATGTCAGCACTAAGGATCTGTTATACACCCGCGATGATCTAGATTGGGCGAATTTGTTCCAACAGTCGGCCTTCTGGATGACTCCAGACCTGGTTGTTGGCATAGTTTATTTCACCCTTCCTTCCCTGGTATGACAGTTCCGTCAATTGTGCTACCTTCACGGAAAATTTTAAGAACCCCCCCAAATTTACATGTATAATAAATGGGCAAATCTCCATGGTATATAGGAAAAATGGAAGGCGATTTTATCAATAATATGATATGTATATATAATTTTTTGGCGAATCTCTCACCAGGCATGGCGAATTTTTACTCAATTATAAAATCTTGTGTTTATTGAATACACAAATGAAATCATTGCATTTCTTTAAAATATCTTTTGAAATCAAAATTACCGAAATTACATATCCATAATCTAGTGGGTGTAAGATAAAATTCACCCGTGCCATTCACAGAAAGCATGAGAAAAAAACCTAATACTATATATAAAACCAAGAAAAATTCAAATTCATCACTTCTATGTTCCTGTTTGCAATTAGAAAAATTACCCAAATTACAATCTGTTTACTCCACTTCTAGGGACCTCGTAACCACCCTGCCAATACAGAAGTATGTTCTCGTTTGCAATTAGAAAAATTACCCAAATTACAATCTGTTTATTTAACCCTCTGAGCACTTGGTAGACCCAGAATTAAGATGGATCTAAGATAGAATTTCCCCTTTAAATAGTCTATGATCACATGAATACCATGGGTCAATACCATGGGTTATCATAAACCTGGAGCTTAAAAATTACTATTAGTAATTTATAAAAATTTAAAAAAATTAATAGTTGATCTTTATTTTATTTTTATTTTAACCAAGCTAAAATGTTTGACATACATTAAATTACAACATCCATTTTTACTCTTCATCGGATCAAATATTTTTTCACTCTATGCTAGTTTGCATATCACGATATTTGATCAAATATTTTTCACTCTATGCTAGTTTGCATATCACGATATTTGATACCTCTCGGGGGTTAGTAGATCAGAGTAAAGATGGATCTATTCTGGTTTAATCCCCCCATTTAAATAGGCTACATTCCAAGTGAATACCATGGGTCAATACCATGTGCCATTTTTATTTTTATTAATACTACTATTAGGGGTTAATAATGTTTTTTTGCATGTTATTAATATAAAAAAAAAAAAAAAAAATTATTTGTTTACC
>APFE031320394.1:33775-57760 GCA_000404065.3 Pinus taeda | reverse complement strand
AGGAAGCTTCTAGAAGGGTAAAGAGAGATAAAATCTATCAAAGTGCCATGAAAATATTACATTTATCCATCATCTACAAGTAAAAATGGTCAACCATAGTCAAAACAATGTTTTTTGACAAAAAAGGTCAATTCTGGCAAAGCTGGCTCGAATAGTCGCGCCCCCTGTTCAAATGGTCGCGCCCCTTTGCAGAAACTTTTGAGTGGGTTCCACTGGTCCAAATCAAGTGAAATATGGCTCATTGGAAAGCTTGGTCTGTCTACTTGCCATCCCAAGTGGAATTTCTGAATTTGGAGTTGTTTTTCCCCCTCAAAAACCATTTCTCCCAAGGTCACTTTCTGCAACTCAAAAAGTGGGCAGAAAGTCATTTTTTTGATGTATTTTTAGCTTTTGGAGGCTCAAATCTCAAAATCAAGCTTCTCCCAAGTATTGGTAATTTTTCTCTTTGCATGCCCTTTCCAAAAATGCCAAGTTTTCAAAATTCCGAGCAGTCCTTCAAAACAGCCGCGCGCGGGGCGGGGCGTTTCAAATGGCCAAAACCTGTAAATTGCACAAAAAATTCACAAATGACAAAATTTTCTCCAAATTTCTTGAAATTTGGGCTGGGAGTCCCCAATCAAGTACCATGCCCAGTCAAAGAGGCTTTGGCCAAAATTTGGAGTGGATCGGGCGTTTTCCTTCGTTTTTGTGTTTTGGGCAACCGTCCTTGGAGCACCTTCGTTCTCGCCGGTATTTTTGACATTTCTTTAAAACCATGACACCTGTGAAAAAATTGAAGGAGACTTTTCTTCCTTGGCATGTTGTGGACAAAAACCTCTCTCAGTTTTGAAAAAATCATCTTTGATTGCTCAGAAACATCATTTTAGTGAAACTTATCCCGATGTGTGGAACAAGGGTTTTGATCGAAATGAAACGAAATGAAGGGGACACGGGGCTTCTAAATTCTTAGGGAAATTTTTGGGAGTGGGGAGGGATGTTAGGAAGCAGGGGAAAGTGGAATCTCAGAGATTGAGTGAGGGGAAAGGGTCCAAAAGGGGAAAACACAGGCCCAACCTAGAAAATTGTCAGGTTGTAGCTAGAAACTAGGGTTTGTGGAAAAATGAGGAATTTGGCGGATCTAAGGGATGGGGAGCGTTTGATAAGGTACTTTAAGGATAGGAGAAGGTTTATGAACATCAGGAAACAATTTTTGCCGATGATTTGACCATCCAAGAGAATAATGGCTTTCATAAACCTAGGAGGAGGCGAAATTTGAAACTTACGCCAGAGGCACAACTGAAGCATATGAACAATGAGTGTAAAATGACTCATGTAAGTATCATCTGGACGCATGTAATGAAGTAAACCCTATAATTGATGTCTTAGACTCAGCTGGTAATGTATGACATAGACTGACATTTGGGCAACTTTATAAGGAGTGAAAACAAACCCTAGACCTAATGCCTAGTGACCAAATTTTGCTTGAAGACTCACTGAAATGACAAAATTTGACCTTGACACTTCACAATCACTTTATAAGAGCCTATTTGATCACTGGAGGAAGGCTAGAAAGACTGACACTAACAGATTTAATTCTCATGGAGAATGAAGTTATTGAATATGTCAAGGGTTCAATAACCAAGCCTCCACAAGAGAAATCTAAATAATTATCAAATTACATGAAAGGAGAAATAATAACTCAAAGGATTCTCATTGAATCAATTAAGGATTCCCTCATCCCCTATGTAGCAAAGTTAAAGACATCTAGAGAGATATATGACAAATAAGTGGTGTTGTTTTCTGTGAGCACTGTAGGGGAAATAATATCACTAAGAACTAAACTATACAATATGAAAGTATCAACATGTTGAAGGATTGAAATTCTCTACCTCAACATCATGGAAAAACACCCAGTCGGGAACTTAAAGCAACTCCTTTTCCATTTGGAATGGTGGCTCCGACTAGTGTTATGGGACCAATTTCCATTAATAAAGGTTATAGAAATGGATGAGATATATAAGTGTGGGGCCAATGATGTAAGTAAAAATAAGAAATAAAGAATAAATAGAATTGAAATATCTATCCTAGGAAAGTTTTTTCTATATACGTGACTTTAGGAAGATCTCACGTTTAACATGACAATATAGATTATCACATCATTCATGAGTTTCAAACAAATACAGATAACTAATTTAATTAAATAGTTAAATTAAATTAGTTTATGAAATTCATTGCACATATAAGATTTCGTTGTTCATCCATATACTTAAAATATTTCAATCAAACACATCAATAGTGATAAATGCTCGATTATTTGCAAAAACATATGTGATAAACATAATTAAAATAACAATTCAACTCTTAAACATAGTAATAATACATAGATAGTAGTACCTGATATATATTGGCTCTTCTCATGAGAGAAATAGTAATGGTTCAAATTTCTATTAAGATCACTTTAAGTTATAGTAGTGCAAACCAACATATTTCTTGCCAAAATTCATAACCCTTTATTCATATCAATGAAGGGTATTTATAGTTTCTAGTGAAAATACAAGTATAGTAAAGTACCATAAAAGACTCGATTGGTTTTAACAAACCACACTTGAAATAAAGTAAAAAGAGAATAAAATATTTCAGTTGTAACAACTTGATTATGGCTGAGATGAAGGTTTCTCTCCCATACGCTGCTGAAGTTCACACATATATGTCATAGGCTTTAATTCAAGTGGATAATGAGGTTTTATGTACATCTGTGCAGTGAATATCACATCGCTGAGTGCTAGAAGTGGATGAGTGGTCGTGTTGGAGAGACACCTCAACATTATCCACTAGCTATGGGGTTTAACTAAGAATTGTCAATGGAATTATAAGTCAACCTTTGACATATTCTTGATGCCCTCAGCCTTCTTCTTTGATAACTCTTTCCATGTTTTAGTTTTCAATTTAACACCGAGAAATGTTTCCTAGGGGAAGTATGGAATTAGGTTGGCCTGCAATAAACTATCACTAGTAGATTCAATGAGATTGTTTGAAATATCCCTCGCAATGAAAATTTCCATTTCTGCATGATTGAGTTTTATTTCCCACTCTTGGAAGACAACCTCTCTCTATTTTTAGGGAGATCAAATGATCTCCCTTCAGTACTATCTTTCCAATCTATATAATGTGAAATTTTCTCCTCAACCTCCTTATAGTATGTCCTCAGATCGAACAACTGATTCACTAATATCTTGATTGACATTAGTCATGGATAATGACCAATTTGTGATAGAAAATAACTTGTTGTTGAGAAACGAGAGTGTTTAGTTTTTCTACTCGCTTCTTAAATTCAGCTATCTCAGGATTCACTTTTAATTATTCAATCTTTTGTTGAAGCTCCCAGATTTGAGTATCTTGACTTTCTAGATCAGATTCACATTGAATATTTAATTCATTGAAATTATTTTAAAGCTATTCAAGGTGTGCTTGCCACTATTGAGAGATTATTTGTTTCTCATTCTCTAAACACTATTCTAGCTCCATAATTCTTTCATCTTTTTCCCTTACAAGTTGTTGTACTTCATATGCTTTATCAATAATAGTACTGACATATGCTATTGTAAATTGTGAAAGCCTCTCAAGATCCTCAGTAGGAGTAGCTTGAGAATCCTTCCAAATTACCTCGAAAGAAGCATTACCAAGAACTAAGGTCTAGGTTTGTTCAATTTTACTTCTTTTTCTCTCTCCTAATCAAGGCCCTATTTTTTGGACTATAAAACACATTAAGAGGAATAATTTATTCAATTTTCAAAATGACCTCAAAGTTCGGGAATACAGGGATGAATTCTAAATCATCATTGTCGAAAGATTTATCAAAAGCCCCAATAGTAATCAAGGTCTTCCCTATAAGTTCAGGGGTATGTGTAATCTTCATCTGTAATGGAGTCTTCATACTTTTAGGATCTGTTTCTATTGTGAACTGCTCCCATATTGCATCAAGATTTTTGTCTGTTAGAGTTTCTTTTGCCTGAGAAGAAGAGGAAGTACTTGTTTCTTTTATCTGAGATACATTAGGGACCTGTGTTGTAATAGCCGAGACTTTATTCTATTATGTATTTTTCTGATGGAGCTTCAACAAATCCATAGGAAAGTGAGCTATCATTTTATTCCTGTACTGATTAAACTGAATCAATTCCTCAGGACTTAACTATGATGCTGCTTGTTTCTCAACCTTTGCATAGATAGAAGCTGATTCAAATAAATCATCAAAATTTTCTAGCTCATTCGTGAATTTCCCAAGTTTCACTTGTACATTGACATTCTTCGTAGTATCATTAGGATCATATTGTCTATTGGGAATAGTTGGGAAATTTAGACATTGAATTTCTTCAATATCAAGACTAGCATGCCTGAAATTGTCAAGAGCATAAAAACCACATTAAATAGGAAAGGTAGGCCACATTGTATTTTTAGCATCTTTCAAAACCTTTGAAAGGATATTCCCTATAATTTGGTAGGGTATCTCTTAGGATAGGAGTTTATCGGGAACATAATGGGGGAAACATGAGGGTTTATAAGACTACTGAAGATCTGGATATAAGTGAAGAATTCTTCTCCAAACCATCTTCTAATTGATATAAAATCATTGTTGGTTTTAGATGAAACCCTAGGGGATTTCTTATCAAAGACACTTTGGTGAATGGCATGATTACTTCATGGAAAAATTCTATAGAAATGAAGGTGAAATTTTGATTCCCAGAGTATGTCTTGATAAATATGGATAGGTGTAGGGTCTTCTATAGGCCATTTCCATCCCATAAAAGTAAAATCATAGGTGAAACAAATGGCATCCATTATATAGGAATTCATATAAAAAGGGGGAACTTTGTTCTATGAAAAATTGTGTCTGCTCCTATAATTCATTATTTGAGTGGCTAAGATGTCAGAAAAAAATGTTTCACCAATCCATGATATATCCATCAGAGGCAGCATCATTGAGAGGTTCCCATTGATCGGAAAATTTCTAAGTATTAAGGTAACCATAGATCCCACACATCATAGCAGCTATTTGACAATATGGATCAACAAGGGAGGCAATAACATACATACCCTTATTTTATCGCTTGTGTTTGTTAGGATCTCTTCTCTAGTTTCTGATGGGCTTTGATTGATGCTTATTTTCCTTCATGAACTTCTATATAGAAATATTTTCATATTTTTGTTGAGGCTTTGGTAGATGATACATCTTTCTCAAATCACTACTTGTAAATGACCTAATTATTGTCTTCTTCCGAGTTATGAAATTTCTATTTTTAATTTTTATATGGTGGATCACCCATTTTACCATATTTGTATAGGGCATGATATTGGTTCGGGCTGCAATCCTATGCAGGAAGGAATTGGTGACGTCACTATAAGTAGTTTCAGAAACTGGGTAGACTCATCGGTTGTGGTTGTTTTCTATATCACCTTGGGTTCTTCATCTTAAATTTTTTTATAAATGGATGCCCAAGAGGACATTCAGGCATTGGGAGTATAGTTTGTATTGGAGAGTAATGAAGGAATTTCGGTAGCTTCAGGTGGAGGAATGACCAATTGTTGTTGAACAACGGGTTTCTTCCTGGGTTAATTTGCCCTAGACTTTTCTGCTGAGATTTTCTTATCAAGACTAGCCTCCGAAGGGGAAACATGGGAATAAGTGGAAACTTTCTCAACCGGATAATTCCTTAGAGAGAATAACCAATTTCATATCAATTCATGTCTTTATGAGCAAAATATAGTGATATCAAGCCGCAATAATCAAATAGTTTAGAACTTCAAAATCACAAATTCGTTACATTTGGCCATTAAATGATAAAACATGGGTTCACATGGGCTTTTGTACATGTCAACATATCAGAATATTATATCAGAGAAATATTATGGTTGTATCTTTGAAACATGCGATATTCTTACCTTCTGATAGGATTTTATTGTTAAAATGTAATGACTAAAAATATAAGCAGGAAGGGATATTAGAGATTTGATATCAGGGATTGAAAAGAGTGACAGTGGATAGGAAGTTCCGATATGGAAGTTTCAATATGGATAGGATGGTTTATCAGAGAGTTAAAGGATTGGGAATATCGAAGATCAATAATATGAGGATGTTGGAGTATTGGAGATGACATATTTCAAAGGATGGGTGAAAATAAAGATCGGAGGATCGGAGGATTGGGATATTGGAGTATTTTGAGTGATGCTTATATGAAAAGTTTTGATATTCAGAAGCTTTGATAATGCTACGTGGCAATCCAATGGGGTCAAGTATTTTATTATTATATTCACAAATAATTTCTTTATTACTTTAGACTTAGAATATTTAAAAAATTAATCAGGGAGGGATTTATCGCAACTTATCCTATGGGATATGTTACAATCTTTCAAATATTCTGATCAAGTTCTTTCGATAATGAATTTAAACGCCTATGGGTAGCTTATTTATGAATATGTGTTATGAGCCTAAGCTTTGATAAGGGAATTCTCTCATTTAGTCATGCTTTTTGGTGACAAAAACTAAAATTGTCTTATTTTATTCATAGTAAGGGGTTTTATCTAAATTCAAAAGGGTCCCCATTATTTATTAGCTCTATTATTAAGTGTAATGAAAGGGGTTGTTGAGTAGTACAAGAATTGGCAACATACTGAGAGAAATAATTATTTCTATAAACATAAATGAAATTTTAACTATTAAAGAAAAAGAATTAGAAAGGTAAAAAAAATTGAAGTTTTGATTGGTAAAGATTACTCTGAAGGTAAGAACTCATTATTTTGCAAACTATTTCACAACTTGTTATTAATGAAAATCTTTATTGTCTTTGTCAGTCATTTAGTCAGTTATAAGGATAAAGTTAAGAACTATAGAAGATTATTTTTTAAGATAGACCCTTTTTTTCACTGGTAGAGCCTTTGCTGCCAGTAGATATTCATAACCTCAACAGACTTACCATTTAACTAAATGTAGAAAATCTGTGATAGGTTAACCCGATAGTGCAATATAAATCAAAGCAGAATACTATAACCTACTTCGACTACCAATTTGTGGAAGCTTAAAGATAGAGTTGAACAATATAACTAGAAGAAAAAGAATCAATGGCACAATACACATGAAAATACTTTGGGGAAATTATTAGATAAAAACCCACATTATTGTATTATCATACATAGTGGAAATACATAGGAATTATACAAAGCCTTAGCTCTCATAGCTAGCCAACTCTCAGTACAATCCTCATAGATACTCACAAGCAATCTTGGATTCTCTCCAGCCTTCCTCTCTACCTCCAAGCTCCTATTTCCTTGCACTGTTCCTTGTGGATGAATAGCCTATTACCAAGTGGAAAAACAAGCCTTCAAAACTGCGCAACCCTCAAGGATGAACCCTTGACTGCATGCATGAGTTTTCTCCATGAGAATCCAGCTGATAGTACACTATCCTTGAACATTAATCTCAACTGGGTATTTCTTAGAATAGACATGCATAATTTTTTGATGAGGGAATCTTCAGTTAACTAGAGTAGCACTAGTTGAGTGCATTAATACATCAATTGACTATTAACTCACTATTAGTTCCTCAAACAATTTGGAACTAATTTAACTGGACTTAACTTGGTAAACTGAGTTAAATAATTACAACTCAAATATAACTCAATCTTATCTCCTTAATTTAAGGGATAACTCTTGCATGACTTCAAAAAGACTTCTAACTTGAATTTCTCCAACTAATTAATTTAAAATAAATTAATTAATTATTTCCAAGTAGTTGTTAATGCTAAATTCAATTTTAATTCACAATTTAATTCAAGGTCAAATTAATTTGGAATACTCTTTTTTCCATATTTCAACACTCGCTCTCAGCAAGAAAGGGATTATCTACCACCCCGATCCTGTCTCTATGGAACTCAAATTTACACTTTGACAATGCCTTTGTCAAAATGTCAACATCTTGCTCCTCTATCGAAATATACCGTAGCAACATGATCCTCCTCACTACACAGTCTCTGAGATGATGATACTGGATGTTGATGTGCTTGGACCTATCATGAAATACTAGATTCTCAGAGAGTTTGATACAACTCTGATTATCACAATAGATCACAATTGGATCCATCCTTTAATCAAACAAACCAACTAGGATTTTTTGCATCTAGATGGCCTCACATGTTGCCTGACTTGCAGCCATATATTTTGTATCTGGCGAACTAAGTGCAACCGACCTCTATTTCTTGATGTACCAAGAAACTGCCGCTGACCCAAGGTTGAAAATCCCTCCTGATGTGCTCTCCTGATCTGATGGACTCCCTACCCAATCTGCATTAGTGAAACCCTGTAGCTTCAGTCCCTTTTTCCATATATAACATAATCCATACTGAGATGTGCCTTTGAGGTATCTCAATACAAGCTTTGCCTCCTTCCAAAACATCTTGGTAGGTTGAACCATCGCTTGACTTAGCTGGTTCACCGCATAGCACAAATCTGGTCGTGTGTTCATTAAGTACATCAGTGAACCCACAAGCTGCTTATACATAGTAGCCTCTACCACTTCTCTTGAAGTAGCAACCTCTTCCCTCCAATTATTTGCTAGAGGAGTCTGCATGGGCTTGCACTTCTCCATGTGGGATCTCCTAAGTATCTCATTCACATACTTTCCCTGAGACACAAACAACTCCCCATTCTTCTACCACACTTCCATGCCAAGGAAGTAATGCATGAGACCCATGTCTTTCATCTTGAATTCTCTTGCAAGGTCCTCCTTACAAGACATGATCAACTGATCATCACCAGTTAATATGAGATCGTCAACATAAAGTACGATGATCAACAACTTACCTTTCACCATGATGTGGTACAGGTTCACATCTGCTTCACTCTTTGTGAAGCCCAACCTAGTGAAGTAGTTTTCTATCTTGGTGTACTAAGCATGAGGTGCTTGCTTCAGCTTGTACAATGCTCTCTTGAGTCGGAACACATGCCACTCATGATCAAAGGTCTCAAAACCTTCCAACTGCTCTATGTACGCCCCTTCCTCCATCTGGCCATTGAGGAATTCAATCTTCACATCCATCTAATGGATCTTTCAACCCATCTATGCTGATAGTGCCAACATAGATCTGATAGATGAGTACCTTGCGGAAGGAGAAAAAGTATCATCATAGTCAATCCCCTCGACCTCTGAAAAGCCACAGGAAAAAAATCTTGCCTTATGCTTCTCCACACCACCATCAATAGCTTGATTTACCTTGTAAAGCCAAGGGAACTCACAACTGACTTGTTCTTCAGCCTCAAAACCACGTCCCAAACAATGTTACAAACTATGGATTCATAGTCCTCCACCATTGAATAAACCAAAATCGGCTGTTGCACTACTTCCTCAAAGGAAGATGGCTAGGTATCAATGCATTCCCTAGCAAGGGCCATGTATCTAGTGTACCTCTCAGGTGACCTCCTCTGTTTGCACTGAGAATATGGTGCTCCCACATTCTCTCTCGCATCCTCCAACAATCTGGCAGCTTCTCTTGTGCACTTCCATCCATATCTGGAAGACTTTGCTTGAGTGGATGTCTCCACTCCTAGAACCTCTGCATGTGGCTGCTTTGCATCAGTCTGGGGCTCCTCCTCCTTAGGAACCAATAGTTCCTCCATAGCCTGTAGTTGGAGCTCCTCTCAAGGGAAACTCACATGGCCTTTTGCTCATCAAACTTGAGATCTCTACGAACCACTTTCCTCCGACTGGTAGGCAAGTACACCCGATAGTTGTGAGGTGTATCAGTGTAGCCCACAAATATCCCCAACTCTATTGTCGACTTAAGTTTCTTCCATGCATCCTTTGTCACATGGCAATATACCAATGAGCCAAAGATCCTAAAGTGACCCACATCTGGTCTTTTACTGGAGAAAGTTTCCTCTGGTGTCTTCATCCCAAGTATGTGATGTGAGCTTCTATTCTACAAATAGACCAATGTGTTGCATGCCTCATCCCACAAGTGAAGTGGTAGGCCTTGGTCATGCAGCATTGCTCATGCTGCCCCTACAATAGTTTTGTTCTTCCTCTCGGCCACTACATTCTGCTATGGTTTATGAGGTGTCGTCAACTCTCGTTTAATTCCTTATGCTACATAGAATTCCTTAAACTCTTGAGAGACATATTCTCCATCGTTGTCACTTATGAAGGCCTTGATCTTCTTCCTTAACTCTTTCTCAACCAAATCTTTGAACTCACAAAACTTTGTGAAAGTTCGGTCCTTCTTTTACATGAAATAAATATAGCATTTACAAGAATAGTCATCAATAAAAATCACATACTACCTTTTCTTTGTTGTGGATGTCATCGAGAATGGTCCACACAAATCAGTATGAAATCGCTCTAAGATAGCCTCTGCTTGACTATCTCGATCATGAAAGGAAGACTTGGTGTACTTTCCCAAGGTACAACCTTTACATGTGGTAACTTTCTCAAGTTTACTTTTGGGAAGTCCTATAGATATTTGTTGCATTATCTTCAAAGCCCCATGATGCAAATGGCCCAACCGACTGTGCCAAAACTCACCAATGTCTTGGCTTTGCACCAATTATGCTTTCGTACTTAATGCTACACAATCATCTACCACTAGTTTATAGAAATTATTCACCCGAATTCCTATCCTCTTGTTCTGAACCGTGGCTATGTGTCTTAGGAACGCCTTTCCTTTACTGAAGACAACATCGTAGCCTTTGTCCTCCAACATTGCGACCGATAACAATTTCTTCTTCAATCCAGGCACATACATCACATCTGTCAAGGTGAGAGGAGCTCCATGCTCCCTCTGAAAAGCAACTGTGTCCACTCCTAAAACACTATACCTTCCATCGTCACCCATCTCTATGTGCATCTTGAAGTCTTTCTCCTCCAAGGCACTGAATAAATTTTTATCACTGGTCATGTGGAATGAGGCTCCACTGTCAAGATACCAGACACAACCCATCATCGATGACACCATGCATGCGATGAGGGTAAAATCCATTTTGAACTAAGAGGCTAATGCCTCACCTTCCTATCCTTCTGAGGATCCCTTCTTGGACTTCTTTGATGGGAAATTAGTTGCATTATTTCCCATCTTGTGATAATTAAAGCATCTTACTTTAGACATGTTACTCTTCTTCCGTCCATGAGAAGAATTCGATTTGAAATGGGAAGCCTTCCCCTTCCCTTTCCTTGCCTTACTTGCTAAGGCTAGATTTTCTTCATCATCATTCTTGGATGAAGAACCATCCTGTGTGCTCCTCCTAACCTCATCCTGCATAAGATCCAAATATAGTCATTCCAAATCTGGCAATTTCTCTCTTCCATTCACAAAGTCCTGGTAGTTATTCCAACTCTTTGGAAGTCCAAGGATAGCGAAGCTCACCATATCATTAGCAGCAGTAGTTATTCCCATGCTACCAAGCTCATCTCTGCAGGTGGTGAGCTTGTTCAGATATGTGGAAATAGTATCACCCTTCTCCATCTTAATTCTTTGAATCTTATCCTTGAGTGCCAATTTCCTCTGGTCATTAATGTTCTGGTAGAGGTCCTTCAATGTCTTCCACATTGAAAATGGACTATCCTTCCCATGGATACTCAAGACAATATGGTCTCAAACTCCCTCAAGGATGATCCATCTCACCTTCACCACACACTTCTTCCACTCAGCCAACTCTTGTACATTAGTTGAAGCTGGCTTTGGGATTTCTTGATCAATGAATTCCTTCAAGCTATTATCTTCTATCACAACCTCCATTCTATCTTTCTATGTTATGTAATTAGAGCTACCTACCAAGGCATACTCGAGTCTCAAGCTATAGAACGCCATTGGCCAACCTTGAAGTATGATATGAATCTGATTTGCACTTGCAACCCCGAACTTCAAACTTCGAATTCTCTTCTCAGTATATTGTTCACAGCTCCGATACCATGTAGAAAATTTGTGATAGGTTAACCCAGTAATGCAATATAAATCAAAGAAGAATACTATAACCTACTTCTACTATCAATTGCAAAAGCTTAAAGATCAAGCTAAACAATATAACCAGAAGAAGAAGAATCAATGGCACAATGCACATGAAAATACTTTGGGGAAAGTCTCAAATAAAAACCCCGCACTATTGTATTATCATACATGGTGGAAATAAATATGAATTATACAAAGCCTTAGCTCTCACAGCTAGCCAGCTCTCAGTACAATCCTCACAGATGCTCACAAGTAATCTTGGCTTCTCTCCAGCCTTCCTCTCTGCCCCCCAAGCTCCTATTTCCTTGCATTTTTCCTTGTGGATGAATAGCCTATTACCAAGTGGAAAAACAAGTCTTCAAAACTACATCCTCAAGGATGAATCCTTGACTACATGTAGGAGTTTTCTCCATGAGAAAACACATGTAATTGATAATACACTTTCCTTGAACATTAATCTCAACTGGGTCTTTCTCAGAATAGACATACATGAGTTTCTAATGAGGGAATATTTAGTTAACTAGAGTAGCACTAGTTTAGTGCATTAATGCATCAACTAATTGTTAACTCACAATTAGTTCCTGAAATAGTTTGGAACTAATTTAACTGGACTTAACTCAATAAAATGAGTTAACTAATTACAACTCAAATATAACTCAATCTTCTCTCCTTAATTCTCTTGTATGACTTTAGAAAGACTTCTAACTTGAATTTCTCCAACTAATTAATTTAAAATAAATTAATTAATTATTTCCAAGTAGTTGTTAAGAATAAATTTGATTTTAGTTACAATTTAATTCAAGGACAAATTAAATTGGAATATTCTTGTTGTCATATTTCAACGCTAAAATGTACTAGTATCCCATCCGCTATTAATAATTTTTTGAGTATTAATTTTTCTTTTAGAATATTTTTCTTTAAAGTTTACTTGAAAGCCATTGTCCTGGCTTGGTAACTAGATTATGACAATGACATTCACAGGTTATAATGATATCGAACAAGCCAGCTCGTGATGAGACCTCTTATCTTATAGTTATATAACCATAAGCCTTTATCCTAGTTTGGTGACTAGTGATGATAATGTCAATATCATTGGTTTCCCATGATCATGCTAAGTCAACTCATGTTGAGACCTCTTATCTTTCAAGTTTCATATATTTTTGAATTACACTCTAAATTTTTTAAAATTACTATATGGGGAGGTATATTCACTAAAGGGTAATGGATGAAAATTAAAGCCCAAAGATGCTAAAACTTCAAAATAGTCTTTATTTTTTTAAAGAAAAATTTTCATGACCAATCATAGGACAACATGATTTTTTAAAGTTTCAATTTGTAAATTATTTACAACTTAATGTATATAAATATTTCATATATTTGTAACAGATGCAATACTAAACTTTGATGTTAAAAGTTCCTTTCTAAATATTCTCCTTCGGTTAGTCTCATTTCATGTCAATGATGAGAGAGCTCAATATCAAGTCGAAAGTGTATTGTCTAATTATTATTAAGGTTGTAGACACCATTATATACATGTGATTATTTACATATTTACAGAAGGATAAATATCCTTAACAAAAATATATTTTCAAAACTAGCCCATTAACGGGAAGAGCATCCATGTTTCCCTGTAAATCTTAGAGGATAAATGTTGATGGGCCTAGTTTATTAATGATCTAAAATGGACCTAGCCATAATTTCTGGAACTTTGTGTGTTTTCCTTTTTATTCATGGGATTTGTCCCATTTAAGAACTAAATCGCCAATTTCAAAATAATTGTTATTAACTAAACTTGTATCAAATGAATATTTAACCAATTGTTGGTGACGGGCATGAACTTTTATAGCTTTATCCCTTTTCTTCTAGCTTAAGAATTTGGGGCATCCTTAATTGTAAAGTAGAAGAAGATTTTCCTTCAATAGATTGCACTAAGGCTAGTGATGTAATGGCTAGATTAGGAGGTAGGATAATTTATTTTCCATACACTAATTGAAAAGGAGAAGTTCCTATAGGACCTTCTGAGTGATTCTGTCAGCCCATAAAGCAAAAACTAGAGCTTTGTGCCAATTTCTTTGATTTTGGACAACTGCTTGTTTGATTATTATAAGGAGATTTTTATTAACAGACTTTGCTAAGCCATTTCCTTGAGGATAATAATTTACAGAATACTTGAGTTTAAAGCCTCTTTTAAAAGCAAATTTAGTAATGATATTTCCTAAAAAATATGATGCATTATCAAACATAAGGGCATAAGGAAGACCAAACCTGGTAATAATAAATTGATCAATAAATTCAATAATGTTTTCAGAATTGGCCACCTTCAGGGGTATTTCTTCCACCCATTTGGTGAAACAATCTGTAATAGTCAATATGTATTTATGTTTCTTGCAAGATTTAGGAACAAGCTGCCCTATTATGTACAGTCCCCATTGTTCAAAAGGTTTCTCAACGTTAACTGGATGCAAAGGTAAGGCTGGTTTCTTTTATCTTCTTGAAGTAGTATGGCAGAGTTTGCATTTTTTGACATAAGCATGGTTTTCCTTGAATAGAGTCGACCAATAGTATCTAGAATGAAAAATCTTATGAGAAATGGTGTCTCCACCATAGTGTCCACCAACTGGCCCATCATGTAGCTCCTGCAAGACTTTTTCTGCTTAAATTTTTCAAGACATCTTAACAAAACATAATCATAATTCCTTTTAAACAAGACATCATTAACAAGTTGATATTTATTAGCTTTAAATCTGAGAGCTCGTTTGTTTTTGTAATTGAGTTCCAATGGAGTATAACCATTTTTCAAATAAAAAATAAGATCATCATATTGGGATTCAGTTTCAATGGGGCATACCTTTGTAATTTGAACATTATTACCTGAATATTCCTTAACCGAAGTGTCATAGGATCCAATAATCAATCTACAAAAACCTTGACCCCTTACTATTTTAGCTGGTTTAATTTCTAAGTCATATTCTTGCAGGGTGGTAACCCAATTTTCCCTTTTCTCTCCCAATTCCTTTTGGATAAGAAATTGTCTAACTGTAGGGAAAGGAATAATTAATTTTGTACTTGATTTTGAGAGGAAGGGCTTGAAATGTTTGATGGACTTAAAAACTGAAAAGGCTTGTTTCTCAACCTCTAAATAATTTAGCTAAACTTCATGTAAATTGGAACTAAAGAAGGAAATTGACACTTGAATTTGTTGTTCATTAGGTTGAGTCAACACTGCTGCATAAGATTGTTTGGAAGCAAAAGTATAAAGAAAAAATTGTTTAACAAAATTAGGGGTTGATAACGAAGGGGCATCAATGATTTCCTATTTTATTGACTCAAATACTTTTCTTTTGATCAACACCCATTTCAAAAATGACTTCCTCTTGATCATAACCTGTAAGGGAAGTACAATTTCAGAGAAATTTGGGACAAATATTTTAACAAAATTAAACTTCCCAAGGAAGGATTGCATGTATTTTTTGTTGTGTGGTAAGGGTATTTTAGATATCTCCTTGATTTTGTCTGGGTCTATGAAGATTCCTTCTTTAGACACAATAAAACCTAAAATCTTACCTTCCTTAAGAGAAAAAATGACTTTAGGATTTAAGGAGATTCCAAATTTTCTACATCTTTCAAAGATTTGTTTTAAATCATGTAAATGATTACTCCTCTGTTTAGAATAAATTGTTGTTAGAAAATTATATATTACAGAGCAATGGAACACACAGAACATTGCATAAATATAAAAACAGAAAATGCATAAAACCACAGAGACACAGATATACGTGGTTCACCCAATTTGGGCTACGTCCACCTCGAACAGCCAGTCCTTCCTTTATATCATCCAGCAAAATGAAGAGACACAACTTACAGCAGATCTACTGTAATATCCTCTATTTTCTCTCACAGTCTCACCTCTCTATTTCCCGCTCAGAGAATACACATCTATTACATAGACTCAAATGCAATGCCCTCATACTAAGAGAGGGGTTGCCTTCTAGGGAAAAAAACCCTAAACTAAACATAAGTTCTACCGTCAGATCATCCGCCTAATGAAAAGCCCAGATTGACTAGAAATTACTATACTTTTACAAGGCAATTTTACATCTGTTTTTAGCTTCGGGGGCACTGCCCCTGAAACCCCTACCGGGGGACCGCTGGTCCCCAAACCCCCCAGCCGGGGGGGGATTGACCCCCCCAAACCCCCATGGGGGGTACAAGTCCCCCCCGCACCCGCGTGGAGGGGTGTACAAACTGTTGGTCACTTTAATTGCTTGTTAACTTAAGCAGTCGAGTGCCACATAAATTGTCAACTCGGGAAAGTCTAATTATTTCAAAGGTAACTACATACTGTATGTACTCAATTTTAATAGCATTAAAAAGCTGTAGTATAAACAATTCACACTTGTTAAACCTCTACTCTGTGTTACAACAGTTATAATCTGTTGCAGGAATTGAATAAGAACAGATAATTGATTAAAGAAAGCAAATCTGCAAAAAGGAAACAATGGTTGTCCTGTAACAAAGGATCAGGACCCTATCCCCCAGAGTAGGAACATTCAACACCTGCCTCTGTTATCCAGTTCACCAATACACTCTGAAAATTCTAATCATCGGTGAGGCACTCGTGTACAACATCAATCAAAAAGAAAAACAGAGTCTTAGCAAAAGTAAATTATCATCAGAAGCAATGCTCGTGAATGAGGTATAAACAGAATTTACACACAACACACAATAGAAAGAAGATGGGTGAATCTTGTGATCAAGGTGGGCCCTATCCTTCTCACAAGATTCCCCGGGGCACAGAACTAAGTTAAAATACTCAAAACATAATTTTATTCATCCGTCAATAGACCATATTACAAGAAAGATTCAGTTTTGTCCTTTCGCTTCAATCCCTGTGTTACAGCTTGTTCATCCTATGTTGATCCCCCCTCTAATGTAGATGTCTCCTCTTTATAGAGGAGACATCTATTACAAAAGATTTTCAGTATAAATTCTAGTTCATCCCTTTGTACAAAAATAGGGAAATCAGTTCCCGTTAACAGAATGCTGCTATAGTAATGTGGATCATGAACGTTACGACCAATGTAACAATTTATCTAGATAATCGATCGGATTCCTTTGTTGTCACAATTCTGGTACGCAAATCTCAACTATCTCCTTGAGATTGATATGTTGTCCCTGTTGTTTCAGCTTCTAGGTTCGTGTTGTTTCCGCTATTTCAGCAACTGTAAAATATAGTCCTGTCAGCTTTAGGCAGTTTCAACAATTATTCAGCAACTTAGTCAACTTCAAGGATCAATTATAAAGATAGAATGATTACGTGTTGAATAATTAAACATATAGCAATGAGAAGAGTTACTGTATACCTTTAGAATGATTGGGTCAACATACTAACAAAGGCTTTCAACTATGAGTTGAAAAGGGTAATATTATGACAAAGTATAGGGTTAAAAATAGACGATATGGGGTCCTAACATCCCCCCCAATTGAAAAGGTTGCATGTTCGCATGCAACGTCTAGTATGAATCTGAGTCGGAATACTGGGATGAACAATGCAAATTTCTTATACAGTAAGTATGGGAGGTGTTTTCAACCATGTCTCTAAACCCATAGACACTCTGAAGTTTCTGCCATGCTGCCAGCTCCTCCTTTTTGGTTAATTTATATTGAGCCTTATATTGTTGTCCAAGTAGCCACAAGAGAGGGAAATGAAAGTGGTAACCAATCCATCGTTCAGCACACTGCCTAATGCATTTAACATAATTAGATATGCGTGAGATTGCCACCTGAAGATTGAGAGGATTATAAGGATGATATTCCCGTCTCTCTTTAGGATAGTGCACCCAGAATAGATTATTTTCTTTTATAGCCAAAGCTCCTTTAGTTTTCACATAATATTGGCAGTCTTCCAAGACTACTACCGTAGTTTCCTGATATGGTCAGTCATCCCTGGCTCTCGTAGAATTCGTTGATGTTCCGCAATGAAGACAGCTGCATTTTGTGGCTCAGCACGGATCCAGAGAAGATAGTTCTCCTCATTATGTGCTGATGACATAAAAGCATTATGCCAAGTGCTTAAGCTGATTGGCCAAGAAAGAAATAAAGGCTCTTATTTGGATATCGCCAACAAGAGGAAGTAAACTAAGCTTTTTATCTTCAGGCATAGCCTCATTGTGAAGATGGAGTTCACACAGCAAGTTTTGGTTACTATTTGGTGCTTCTGCAAAGGTTTCAATAAATTGCTGCGGTGTAGATACCTGGTGGGGTCTTCCATCCTTCATTGCTTTTATTTGGAGGAACGCTAAACGTTCTCTCAAATATATAGAATAATTAAAAGAGGGTTTCCTTGTAGAAAGTAACCACTGGACCAAGTCAAGATGAGGGACAGTCTGGTTTTTAATTTCTTATTCTCCTTATATTGTGCACGAGATTGTTCAAGCACTTCCCAATTTCTGTATGCATAGTTGAGCCATATTAACTTCTGTTGCTGAAATGCCTTTCCTTGTGAGAGCTCATACTATGTGTTCCATGTGTTACTTAGTTTCTGAAAACTGGAAGTCTGTGTGTAAGAACTGCTGACACGGGGATGTTCAGTCTGTGTATAAGCATTGCTGACATAGGGAGGTTCAGTTTATGTATCCTTAGTTGTAAAAGACTTTGCTACTGGTTTTTGTTCTGTAACAACTTGGGCAGGCGAGGGTGGTTTTGTTCCTTTCTCTAAAATTCTTGAAGAGCCTGCTGGTTCTTGTGTAACAGCAGGGTATTCCTTTTTTACTATAATAGGAGGAGGTATTGGATTGGCTCCAGACAACGGAACTTCAACTATCTTATAACCTGCTCAAGTATAGAGATCACCACATTCACTACACATGTATTCACTATATTGATCCTTTTCTGCACTCTTTTCAGCTGCAGATGCTACCTGAGCTAACATGTCCAGATTAAGTTCCTTTTCATAGGCTTCCCTGGCCATTGTTAATTCTTGCTGATAAGCCTTAATTTCAGATTTCAAAAACTCGTTTTCTTCCTGCAAGGAGGCTAAAGTAACCGGGGCTTCTGTAGTTTCCGGTTCCAGCGGAGGAGAGAATTGTTGTTCGGCATTAACTTCACCATTTGCATCCACAATAGGTGGTTCTTGTGTATCACCTATTGGATTAGTGGTTGGTTCTTGTGTATCAGCCATATCTAGGTCGTTTCCCGTTTGTCCTCTAACAGGTGGTTCTTGTGTATCACATGTTGGGTTAGTGGCTGGTTCTTGTGTATCAGCCACATACCCTATATCGTCTTGGATGTCTACTTTAGATGTATCAGCAGCTGGTTCTTGTGGAGCAACTGCCTCTTTTGAGAAAAATGATGTCACAAAATCGTGAACGCTCTGAATTTTGGCACGCGACGGTGAGGAAAGTGAAGGTTCAGGGCTGGGTGGAATACAAAATTTTAAAATGATGGGTGGGGAATTTGGGATAATTTCCTCAGTTACTGCAGACGACCTTGTTTGTCACCGTGGTAATGAAGCAGGAAAAATAGTAGTTTTTCTCTTTCGAGCACTTTTCCTCAGGACAAGGGGATTATCAGAAATGGTAGCTTGCTTAACTAAGGCCCTGGTTCTTCTTTTCAGTGGGGTTGCAACTTTCTGCTACTTCTTCCTCTTAAGCATAATGATGGGGGTATTGTCGTCCGAATCATCGGTAGGGATATGGACCATGGGAGTGGATGGTTCAACTTCATTAAGAGGTGGGGTCTGCTGCAAATTTTCAGTGCTTAATTGGGGTGTTTCTGCTGCTGGTTGCTGATTTTCAGCAGCTTGTTGGGAGTTTTCCTCGGATTGCTGGGAATTTTCTTGGACTTGTTGAGGATTTTCCTCAGCTTGCTGAGGAGGGTTATTGAGGGGAGGTAGATTATGCAGGGCAAAGCCTCTATTTATTAACAGCTGGACCAAACGATGGTGTGTAAGGGAAAGGGGTTAGTCCCTTGCTTTCACAATATAATGTGCCATATTTTTTAGACAGCGAAGCAGATAATAGGGCATATTTATTAAACGACCATGCCTCAAATGATTTAATAACATGAAGTCATGTTGGTAGACTACCTGATAACGACCCTTGCAGGTGAAATACTGCTTCACAAATTCTGCAACCTTTGGCCATGGTGGTGGTAGTGATCGAAGTGCAACGCCCCTGCCTTTGGGTTCAACATGCTCCCCTGGTAACAAAAAATCTTGCTATGCATTGAGAATGAGGTGTTTCCTACTGAACCAATGAGTACCATTGGTTGGTAGTCTCGAAACTTGTGCTATATCCTCTTATGTTGCTGGAATTCACACCCCTTGGACAGTGGAGTATCCTTCCCTCAGATTGCATGCAAATTCCAGAACTTACTGTGAATCGAAATCAAGAAGTCTTCTGAAGTAATCCACCCATCCGACCTGTAGAAAGATTTGATACGCCTCCCGGTAGAGTTCCAGTAATGCCGTTGAGCCAGGTTCATGTCTAATAGAATTTCCTCCCATAGTTACTGGTTCAAACAAAATACAAAGTGTAGAGCCTAGTTGTCGAGGTCGAAACAGAGTAGAATGTGACAGCTAAAGTTATGATAAGGTACAGAAGGGGTGACTAGATACTACCGTGAGAAATAAAAATGGCAGTGATTGGCGTGTCATGTGATGATTACAATATTTCGATAACTCCCCCCAACTGCGGCTGAGTGATATGGTTGGTGGTACGACGATTTCGGTAGTCATATCAATATCTTCTCATTAACTACAATTTAATATTCACACCTAAACACGCATAGCTTTATATTTACCTTTGTTTGTTGTGCCAAAAAGTATTATCTCGTCATTAATAGGTCGATGATATAGGAAAAAGGGTTTATAAAGTATGAGGGCTTTTTTACACACAAGGATTTCATTATTCACAGTAAATAATAGTGAAGGACCATAATTATCGATATGAATGGTTGATTCCCTCAATGAAGAGTGATATGTTTCTATCCGAGCAATGGTTCATTCTCGGGAACAGAAATGGGAAAATTGGTGGTTCTTAGGAAAAATGGACAAGATTGGCGTTTTAAGCACTGGGAATTGGTGTTTCAGCAATAGGGAATGGTGTTTTAGCAACGGGAAATGGTGTTTCAGCAACGGGGAATGGTGTTTCAACAACGGGAAATGGTGGAAAAAAATGTAAGAGGAATGGATTGTGTTCTGAAGTGACATGGCAATGCTTCTCCAAGCCACATCTTAGTCCTCCCTAGATTGGAATTTTTCTTCTCAGCCACCTTCTGAAGCTAAGATCTGCAAAATAATTAATTGTAACATGGCAACCGTTGACAAGGATTATTAATTAAGGAATCTAATCTAAAAATAAATATATAAACATAAAATCAAGTGCATTGAGGGATAGCAGGTTCCCCCAAAAAGGCATAGTGTATGTCTGTCATGCAAGTAGCTTTGTAATCTTCTTTAGAAATGGGTTGTTGATATAAATGGAGTCGATACCCATTCACTAATAATGGTGTTCTGGAATCATCAATTGTTAAGAGTCTGACTGTTCCATTTGGAAAAATAGTATCTACTTCATAGGGTCCTAGCCACCTTGTTCTTAATTTACCTTGTAAATTTTCAAAACGGGAGTCATACAATAGAGCCCAATTACCTTTTTGGAACTGCTTATGCTTAATGGTTTTATCATGCCACCTGGTTCTTTGCTGTTGTATCATGGTTGTTTGATGGATGGCATCCAACCTATTTTCATCCAATTCCTGAAGCTGTTGCAACCTAGCTGTCTGTGCATCAATCAAGTCAAGGTTAACAGCTAAAGAGTCCTTAAGGTTTTGATTTCAAATTCCACAGGAAAAACAACACTTTTACCATGAACTAATTTGTAAGGTGAAAAACTCGTAGTATTCCTCCAAGTAGTTCTGTAAGCCCATAATGCTTCAGGCAACCTTTGAAACCAGTCCCTTCTATTTTCCTTTATTGTTTTTGTTAAAATGGCTTCTATGACTTTATTCGTACTTTCCACTTGCCCATTGGCCTGGGGGTGCTAAGGTGTAGTCATTTTATGCTTAATGTGATATTTCTGAAGTGTATCTTTGAAGCCATGATAATTAAAAGGAGGTCCTCCATCTGTGACTAGCTCTCTAGGCAATCCAAACCTAACAAAGATTTCTTCAAATAAAAAGGTTAAAGCTGATTCTTCATTAGCTTCGAGGAGTGCCTTAGCTTCTACCCATTTTGTCATATAATCAGTGCAAACCAGTATATAAATTCTTTTATTGGATGGAGGATTAGTGGGACCTATAAAGTCTAGCACCCATCTTTCAAAAGGTTCAAGTATTACCTGGGGATTAAGTGGCATTTCATCCCTGTGATTAGGCTACCCCATCCTTTGACAGCTATCGCAAGCCCTAACATATTTCTTTGCATCCTTGAAAAGTGAGGACCAATAATAACCCATTCTAAGAACTTTCTGTGCTATTCTTTTATCAGCAAAATGCCCTCCGCAAGGGCTATCATGACAAGCCTTCAATATATCATAAACTTCATCTTCTTTGATGCATCTCCAAATTTCGTGATCGAGTCCTGTGTGAAAAAGACATTCGCTTATCCAGCTGTACCTAGCACTTTGATGAATGATCTTTCTTTTTTCTCTGTGCGATAGGTGTGATGGTAGCTTCCCTGCAACTAAGTAACTAGCAATGTCTGCATACCAAGGTGAGTGAGCAGCACCTGCAAATAAATATTCATCAGGAAAGGAATCATCTACTGGAGTATTTTCATCAGTTTTTAGCCGAGAAAGAAAATCAACAACTACATTTTCTTTACCTGGTCGATCTACAATTGTGATATAAAATTCTTGTAATAGTAATAACCATCTGGTAACGCGAGCATTTGTAACTAATTTGTTCATTAAATATTTAACGGCCGAGTGATCAGTATGAACAAAAGTAGTGTAACCGGTAATATAATGTCGAAACTTATTAATAGCATAAATGACTGCTAAAAATTCTTTCTCGGTGACTGTATAATTAAGTTCAGCAGGGGTCATATTTTTACTAATAAAATAGATAGCATAGGGAAGATTGTTTTGTTCTTGACCCAAGACAGCTCCAATTGCAGTGTCTGAAGCATCAGAGGATATATGAAAGGGGAGTGCCCAATCAGGTCCTCTTAAAATGGGAGCTGTAGACAATTGATGTTTAAGTTCATTAAATGCTTTTTGAAAATCATCAATCCACTTAAATTCAGCATTTTTCATAAGTAACACAAACAAAGGAGAAGCTATTTTAGAAAAATCTTTGATAAGTCTTCTATAATACCCAGCATGTCCTAAAAAACTTCTTACATCAGTTTGTGTTTTAAGGATAGGCAGAGTATGAATTACTTGTATTTTAGTTGGATCAACTTGAATTCCTAGGAATGAGATAAAGTGTCCCAATACAATACCTTGATTCATCATCATATGGCATTTTTCAGTACTTAAGGCAAGATGTGCTTCTCTACATCGTTTAAGTACTTTCTCGAGGTTTTGTAATGCATCTTCAAAAGTCACACCATAAGGAGTAAAGTCATCCATAAATATTTCTAAGGAATCATTAAGCATATCAGAAAAAATCCCTATTACTTCTCTTTGAAATGTTGCTGGTGCATTACATAATCCAAATGGAAGAAATCTATAGGAAAAAGTCCCCCATGGACTAGTAATGGTGGTCTTGTCTTGATCTTGGGGTTCAATCTTGATCTGATTATATCCACTAAATCCATCGAAAAAGGAAAAGAATCTCTTGCCTGCCAAATTGTCTAGTACCTGATCAATAAATGGTAAAGGGAAATGATCTTTCTAAGTGGCCTTATTTAGAGCTCTATAATCTACACACACTCTCCATTTCCCATTTTTCTTAGGTACAATTACTAATGGAGAAACCCATTCACTATCAGATATAAGATATATAAATCCTGCATTCAACAATTTTTGAAGTTCTTCCTTCACAATTTCCCTTAAATTGGGATTCATTCGTCGTT